>JABJWA020000212.1:0-26967 GCA_020352615.2 Yoshiicerus persimilis | reverse complement strand
AGCTATGCCAAATGGCAATTTTGCTGACAGCGAATAAGAAAAATGCAGGATCAGATCTTCCAAAGAATTTGTAAATATTAAACATTGAGAGTTTAGCAAGAGCCAGCCAGATGAAAGTGAGTATTTTAGCGTTGTCTTTCGACATGACAGTGAGAACTCTAGTTCTAAATCATCTTAGCTCCCAATCATCTGGCCCAAAATTTATGCTTTTCATTTACATCAGACAAGAAAATCCTGAATGCCAACTCAAATAGTTGATGTAAACATCCTGTACCGAGCATGTCCTTTTGATTAATAGATAATGATAAATAAGCCTCCCGTATTACGGTATCCAACCTTTTGAATAGTATAGTTAATAGCCCCCATGATATATAATATTAAATTCGGTGTCTTCTAATTTTACAGTTCTCTTAAGACTAAAGTCAGAATCCAAAAATATAACCAACCTCTCTGTGTAAGGAAAATTATTTTTAATAAATTCAAACTCATTAGTAATGAACCAAGTAAGCTCATACATCAGTCAAATAATGCGATCGAAAGGTAAAGACAGAAATACTGTACAATTCCTCATATTCCAAGGACCAAATAAATAACCTTAAACACTACAGCCCAATTGTGCTGTATGTATTATTAACATGCTACATTAATTAGGAAATCTAGCCACTCAAACTTACTGAAAATTGATTTTGACTCCTCAGTTAGGGAATACCCCTTATTACTTTAGGCTATATCAAAGCGGGGGTATTGTCGCGAACATTCGAACAGGAATACTTTTTCTTTTGGGACTAACCAAAATTAACGAGGCCCGAAAAGCCGACACGATTCAATGGAAAGAACAGTAAATTTGGTAGCAAGCTTTAAGAATTATAGAAGCATATAGATGATGTCCAATCGCAAACACATGAAAAGTGGAACTAAAATATGTAGGATTATGACTAGGCCTAAGAATGCCAGTATATAGCCTGATTTGCAATGCTTGTACGCGCAGACTTAGTATCCCGTGAACATTACAGGTAAGTGCTACTTTTTATTTATGACGCCACTGTCTGAAGAGGCTAGTATTAATTTAAGAAACGACAGAATTTTTTTCAGTAGCCAAAGCTTTATACAGGCCCAAAAACTAATATCTAATGCGCTCAATGCATTTATACTACTCTTTTATGTTCATTTACAATGTGTCTTTTATCTGTAAATTATCGAATCACCTTTACCCTATGTATGGGACTTTAAGCACTTATTTCAAAATTCATAGGTCTATCATGCATTTTTGTATGCGTAATAAATCGGGTTTTAATTCACTTAAGCTGTGAACTAACTTAACATGGAAAAGGCTAAAAGCTTATCCATTTATAGTATTAAATGTCAATCATCAAGTAAAATGCTTCGCAGGCCATCACATATATAACTAATGACAACTATATACTAGTATCAAAACAGACCTATCGAGCACTTAATAAAAACCACATAATGACCTTTTACTAAACATGTTATTCAAGTTACTCCGTATAATTTTATCGCACCAAAGATGACACTTGAAAGATTCAAAACTTCAAACTTTGATAGTGTTGCCTAAGTACTTTCACTCATGCAATAGTATCGTTTAAGTAAGCCTTTAGCAATTATATATATATATCTTTTATTCTCGTAAGCCAAACAAGCAAATATTCGGGTAAGCAAGCTAGAAACGAGTTCTCAGCGTTCTTTTGAGAGTTTCATCAATTTATACAACAGTTACAATACCCTTTATGACGCTGTCAATATCACTAGCCACTCACAATAGAGCGCGTTTAATAAACTCAAAAAGGCAATTAAATTAGAGCATAACAATTAGCATAATGCACCTTTAATTGTACGATTTTTACGTGATTTTTAAATGATCACCCAATTAACCCTACCTTAGCACTCAATAACAAGCAACTATTCTCCCATACAGAGCATACTTAGCTGAATCTAATGAGCTGCGTTCAATACATTTGAGACTTTACTTAATGAAATGCCGCTATTATTTAATGTCATATATATAGAACCTATTCAACCATAAGATGGCAAAGTTATATCAACATTATGAACAATTCTATAAGCATGAATCCAAATGTATTTAACTAGCCAGTGCCCTAACTCACAAAAACAAATGATTCATGGCTAAGTTCTGCCCCCAAAATTGCGCGTACTATCGCGTGCGTACCGATAAGATAGATATCTAACACATATACCTAAACCAAATGTATACTGCTTAAATGGGAAGTACACTTTATATATTTGTTCTAGTACCGATGAATGTAATGCTTTATAAAACTCCAAAACTACAACGGGTTCGGTTTGTCTTAGAACTCGCATAATACCTTATTAACTAAATAGTAAGTAAGCCATGAGATACTCGCCCAACTGAAACTCAACTATTGTAATAGCTGAAACTCATACAATTTACAATCATTGATAAACATGACAAATGACAATTAAAAGAGTAATCCCTTTAGAAGCACATATATCTAGGAATTAAACTCTATTAAGCGCTTAAGGCAGTTTGTGAATAGCAGTGCAATCGTGAAATTGATACATTTGAATACGTTGAAAGTGAAATGTTGATGGACTTTGAATTTGTAAATATCCATATCTTCTCAAAGTTAACTGCTCCATGTGTCAGCATGCTTTCGGTGCAAGTTGTCCCCCAAAATGTTTATCAAAGAATGTGACATGTAGTACTCTAATATCTAAATAGAAATGGTCCCAACCGCCAATCGAGAGGTCTGCAAAAGAGATCTTCCCGTACTTTTCCAGGAAGGGATCTTTCAACCCATTTCATTCTTCGCTGCTACAAATCTTGCTGACAGGACATTAAACTTTCCACAAATAGGGAAAATATGCAGTACACATTAAGCATATCCATACTTCCGCTAAGGCAAATCCCTAGTAGATCAGTTTCTTTTTTAGCCTGTAAGACTCTGTCATACATACTGTACTGAGGACATGAAGTTGGTGATGAAAATTACCCAAGAAGAAGTTTTTTACACTCGACCGAAGAGAATGGCGAAGAGCTGAAAATAATATGTCGTTCGAATTCACCTAAGTTGCTCAGAATAAAATCACAAGGAAAATAACAAAAAACAAAAAGCGAAATATAACAAAATGCATCGAATAGTATAAGTGTAGCTCAGGCCGTTTTCAATTAATTACCATTCATCTTTCCAGCATCCCTTTTGTCTAATCTCGGATTCAGTAACTTTGCTAGAACACGTCAGTCTTCATCAGAAGATCGATCTCGAAGATTAGCAGACCGCAGAGTCAGCATGTAGATGCCAGAGGAAACACTGCAGAGAGGTGCTGACCAATAGCTAATAAAAAAGGCGTAAGTACGAAGAAAGCCATTCCAAAGAGAAACAATTTGAAATAGATCGCTCTACCCTGCCTAGCCAATCATGGAAGGATTTCCCCCTGCTCGCAATATGTGCGAAATTGACCCCACGGGATGCAAACACGGTCGCAAAAATGTCCCCCCCCCAGCGCCCCAGGAATATGAATATTAATGACTGATGGGCGCGGTAGATTGCAAAAACGCAATCCTCATAAATCCAGTTCAGGGTCACTCCCACTGTAGTGCATGTCAGTCTATTCGAAAGCATCTGTGTGTAAAAAGCATGCAAGGCCGTCAACTACGAAAGATTTCTTCGCATTTTTATCTCCTTACTAAAAGAGATGATGAAATTCCGCACATTATTATGAAGCCGAAAGATAATTCTACCGCGCGGACGTAAACTACGGCCAAGAGCTATGGTCATGCGTTGCGAGGAGCATCTTTCGTGCCACTTCCAGTGTACCCATATAGTACATTCCAAAATTCTTATGACCACCATGCCCCAATTATTAATTAGGTGACTCTTTCCTTCTTTACGTATTTCAATAAAAAATGTACAGGCTTCTTCAGAAGTGACCATAATATTACTGTAGCTTCCTATAATCTAGTTGGCTTGCCATGAAGCAACCAAATGGTAATAATAAAACGTAATATATTATTTGCCTATTCTCTTGGAATTAGAACTGGCTAGTTAGAATACTATAGTTACGTAGGCCAGTAGTTACCTTTTACATCTTACTTTTTCGAAATTTATAGTGCTTTCAGTTCCATAAGTCCAGCTCCCAGGGACCAAGTCCAGAGGCAGCCTTTACGCAGAGGCCCAGCTCAAAGCTCCAGCAGCCCATCATAGAGAAAGAGTTCTTAGTAACATTAAGCAATATGAATATGCCAAATGCGCAATTTCTGCTGAGGAATAAGAAAAGCAGAAATCCGCTATTCATAAGATGTATAATATTAAACATGAGCCCAGTCAAGCTAGGAGCCCCCAGACAGAGAACAGTGAATATTTGCGTTTTTTGTCTTTTAGGACCATGCCGTGAGCAAACTTTGATTCTCATGCTCCTCCCCCACTCATTTGGCAAAAATTTAGCCCTTTTCATTTACATCCGAAGAAATCCTGGAATGCTCACTCAAATCGTGGATGAAACCAACCTGTCTGAGTGTCTTTATGTTTTAATTCTATGATATTATCCAAACGGCTCCCTTATAACTGTATCAACCTCTGAAATATATATTAATCAGCCCAGATATTAATATTAATGTTAAATGGTGTCTTATTAATTTTCAGTTATTAAGCACTAAGTCGCCATAAAAATATAACAACTTTGATGTAAGTGAAATTATATTTTAATAAATTCAACTCATAGTAATGAACCCAAAGCATAATGATTACATTCAGTTCACGTTGCTCGCGGCAGCGGTAAAGACAGAAATAATGTACAATAATCTCTATTCCAAGTACCAAATAAATAACTAAAACCTAAGACCAATTGTTATGGTGTTTATAACATGCTACATTAATCTAGGACATGAGTCAAAGAACAGACTTACTGGATAATGATTTTTAGAACCTAGCTTGGTCCCTCATTTGTGTATAAAGCGCGGCGGGCTGTAGATACAACAGGCAATACGATAACAAAAAGTAGATGCGATTAACAACGACGACTTTCAAGCCAAGAGTAAAATTGTATTGCCAGGCAGCTATAAGAATTATGAAGATAGAGTTGTCAATCGAAAACATATGAAAAGTAGGCCCTATAAATATATTAAGGGTGGTTTGTGTGGGATAGTTAGCCTAAGGATGCTAGTAAATATGCTTTTTGATGTATGATGCGTTGGTGGAGTGGGGGGTTTTGGAGAAGGCAAGAGCTCAGAGCATTACAGGTAGTGCTACTTTTGCTTAATGAAGCACGTGGCAAGGCCGGTGATAGTATTCATTTAAGAAGAGACAGAAATTTAGAGAACCAGATTACTGAAGCGGCCAAAAAAAACAATATTAGCGCACAATTCATTTATTTACTCTTTATGACCTTCATAAAGTGTTCATTTCATTTCATGCTAGAAATAAATCACCATTTACCATCGTTTGACTACAAGTGCTGAATTAAAATTCATAAGGTTTCTGCATTTCTGTAGCGAAGAATAAAGGGATTTGCAGAACTCACAGTTACTTAACTGTGACGAAATCTTAACAGGAGAAAAAAATAAAAAAGCTTCAGACAAAAACCCATTTTCCCCGTCTAATAAGCCTTAATCGCCATTTATTTATGTAACATTTATATCCGTTTTAATGTTAAAAATGTTCGACAAGCATACATATAACTATGTAATCGTGTATCGCCATAGATATCAAAACAGCCTACTATTAGCCACTTAATAAAACCAATAATAGCTAAATGGTAATCAAGTACTCCGATATTTTATCGACCAATGAGACTAACACTATTGCGAACTTCAAACTTCAAAGCTTATGCATCAGGTTGCTAGTCACTTTCTTTGCAATACGTTGTATGATTTAAGCATATAATTCTGTGAAGCAGAATATTCCGAGCCGCGTAAAGCAAGTAGAAACGCGTATATGTCAGCGTTTCATACTTGATACTTGATGCTACATAGAGCAGGAGGGGGACATCCTAGCGAACTCAGAAAATCCTTTGCGCAAACAGCCTATAATGCACTCGAAACTGCTATACGATTCATCTATTTTATACTAACAACAAAAAAAATAATTCTAACATTACTATATAGAGTACTATAATCACTATTAATGTAGCTTACTAACTATTACTACATTTGAAGGCCTATTCATCGTCTTCACTATGTAATTATAAACCACATTTATTATTATGCGTAGTGTGGAAACTTTAATGATTACTTTTAATGCACTCCATATTCCGTGCATTTATTTATAGATTTCCACTGTTATTTTCATTGGCCTCCATCATAAATAATATAGTCTCCTACGACTATCACTCATCCCGATTCTGTAATGACTCCATCGATGCGAAAATACATCATTCGAATGGAAGACTTTAAATTGTAGTCATAAAAATATGCCAAAACGCAAAAGAACCGAACATTTTTCAGAAAGTCCCAACCCAATGAAGGATGCATCAAAATGGCTCAAAATTTTGGTGCGTAATGTTAATTTTATTAGCACCTCTCCTCGCTATGGACAATTTAACCTCATGATGTCATACTACAGAATAAATTAGCATTTTATACCATAAAATGTCATAATTCACCAGTTAGTGATGCACATACAGGAACTCTCGACCCAGTGCTAGTGCGAAACTATGCAATATGCAGTACCATTATGATCTCATATCCCCCCCCGGTCTCCTCAGAAAGGCTTAATGATCGCCGCTCCCTTACAGGCTGGCTATCGCATGTTTATTTTGTCAAAGGCTAATGCTATATGAGATCTAAAATGCGTGCTGCCCTCCCCCCCCTTCTCTCTAGACGGCAGTATTACGTTATTAATTAATATGTATATTAACTTTGTTTTGCCTAAACGCTAAGCCCCATCATAGTAACGTAAAACCTGCGGAAAAACAGTATGCCTAACAGAAAAATATCATAAATATTTAATTGATTTCTTCTTCTATTCGATTAAATGTATCTGATTACTCAGGAGCATTTACACAAACAAAATGTTTAATAAAATTGATTAATAGTGCTTATTGCTCTCCTATCAATAATTCTATGGAATTGACTTACGGTTGTAATGGCTATACTAATGACATCACTCGCCAACATACAATATGCGTGACGCAATACAGCGTGTTAGGCTAGTACTAACTACCTAGTTAGCCAAAAAAAGAAGTAATTTAATTTGGTGAGCCACTTATTAGTGACTTTTTGTGGAGTTGCATTCACAGAGTATATATAGGACTGAACATCTGAATTGCAAGAACTGATAATGCACGCTATGTTAGCCAAGTATACTTATAAGATCTGCAATAATAATTTTATGAATTTAATTTTTATTTCAATCAAGAAACAATAAATATTAAAGAAATGACATGTACTGCCTCCCAATAGAATACTACTGTTTTAATTATGTAGCCCTGTAATAGATATTGCTCTGAAAAATTTCCCCTTCCTTGTACTCCACGTATTATTTTCACAAAATGATGAAAAATGACTACGGCGCAGCAACCTTAAATATGCAATGAGATTATTGAAAGAAGCTTTTTTTTTTGCAAATATCAAAATAAATAGCCCTCTTTCCCTTTTGCATTCATATTCCTTACACAAAATCATTAATACTGACAAAATTTATAAAGGTTTATGTACACATTCATTGCAGACGATCTATTTCCTTCGAGCTTGCCCCTAAATATACGAGTTCATTAGTAGAAACACATTTTTTAGATAATACACTATTTACTTTCTACCCACACTTGTAATCGTACTCAGCCAAGCTAATGCTAAAAGAGTTCGCTAAAATACGTAATAAAATTAACATGAAAGTCATGAAAGGAGAGTTATCCGCCCTCCATATGCGCATCGTCAACAAAACTGGACTGGACCCAGGGAAGAATTTGGTTATGTAGATGACAATCAAGACAAAATTATGCCCGGGATAATAGTCATTAGCTGCCCCACCGTTCTCTAATTACATCTCTAGCTATGAGTATTTAGTTTTTCTTTGCCAATAATTATTAAAAGTAGTCAAAGTAAGTAGTAAGTAAAATATTTTATTCACCTTCGGCTCTCCCTTACAATTTAAGTACTAATTTTTAATTTAATTATTAATTCACACATTCGAAAACCTGAAAAATTGCAAGATTGGAATAGGTTTTTGCGCTGAAAAGTTCCTTAGCCAGAAGCCTGCTATAGAAATATGATGTGAGCGCCTAAAGTAATCAAAGTAAGTTAACAATAAGTTCATAATCGTTTCCAAAATGATAGACGTGAGAAAACGGAAAGAACATTTCATTTCAAAATGGTCCCAAAATTATAAGCAAAATATATTTTGTATCGCTTTCATATGCGATGCACGCGAGACCACAGAAAGACAACATAAGGCGCTTTATAAACTTCTATAGTTCTTAAATATTACTAAGACAATCATGAAGTAGAAGTCATATAACTAATTGCTACAGAATGTAAACTGATATAAGTTAGCCGAATGATATGAAATAAAAAGAGACATGATATTATAACCCTAACACTGTAAATCAAAAACCAATTCAATTACTAATCCTATATTAAAAGAAACTTATATATTTTGATAATAATTTTCCGAATGACTTTAAGGATCATTGCTTGGAGAATAATATCCAGGACATTCAAACGATTAAGGTGTAGTTGTGTTCCCAAAACGCACAAATAAAATAATCTGGATATATGGTAGTGCAATCCAACTTAACGTGAGTAGGCCCCGAAAAAAGTATTTACTCTATATGGCTTTCTCCTGACATGCTGTGAAGATTCTTGGCGAGTTTGCAGAATGGAAGTCAATGCTTACAAATGAATGGAAAAATGATGCAATATTCCCTGTTTCGTTCCAGATTAAATCAGTTATAATAAATCCTTAACAATAGCCTATTTTCAAGTTTTAATAAATTTGCATAAAAATGATGTCTGCTAACCTTTAACGAAGAGTCGGACTGTTTTAAGCGAAGTATTTTCCTCTTACAATCTCTTAATAAGTGAACTAGCTAAATGGAGCCCGAAGTAAAGAACGACACAAATCTAAAATAGCTACTCGAAATAGACTACATCATGACCATTCTGCCACCCCCCCCCCCTAACATCTTTATATCTTCTCAGTCGCTCCAACTAAATGTACAATTTATAGATGATTGTAAAATTTGACCCCCAATGAATAGTCCGTTTTCGCTCAAATAAATTTTCTTTTCTTGAATTTCCTCGTTTATTTAATTTAATTTAATATCCCCCAAGTAACATATCCCTTAAATATGAAGTGACAATTACATTGTAATGCCCTAACGATACAATGCACGATAATACCCGAGATAAACCATTAAATATAGCGATTATAGATCACGAGATGTTTCCTTCCACTGGAATACTGTCTCTATGATTATCTTTAGGACATAATATTTTATCACCTCATTATATGTTTCATCGATAGCTACTAAAATCACATATGTTGTAAAGTATTGTCTATCAGACTCTACTTTACCTAGCTAAATTCTAACAGCATCGGATATTAAATATTCAGTTCTTTTAAATATACTTAACTGTTCTATTACTTCTTTACTTTATATACCTCCAGGCACCATCAACCATTCAGTACTGCCTTGTGAAACTAAATGCTCTTCTCACGGTTATTGAATCCACTTACATAGACAAGTGAGTCTTTGTTACTCATAGAAATATACATATGTGTATGAATTAGATACGAGTGCATCTAAGTATTGACATTTTCAGCAAATTTAAGCAATCAATGCAATGAAAATAAGGGACGACTTCGGACATTGTACATTAGTAACATATAGTGTCATACAGTTTAAGTAGTTCGCCAATTAGTATAACAAGTACTTTTGGTGTGTCAAAAAGCCATTTAATTTCTAGTAAGATAATAGAGTACTTGCCATTTTCATATTTCTGAAAATCAGGCCCCAAAATTCTACCAGTCCTCCGAATAATACCCTCTAAACTTCGTAATATTAATACTCTATTAACGTAGTACCTCCCAGATTGCCACACATGCCTATCTTACGAATATGCATATGACATAAGCTTATTCATAATTATCTCTTTTCAATATCTTGCGAAAACATAATTTTGTAAAGCTGATAAAGTGACCATATATTGATGTAGCATTTTTGGTCACGTGAGACTATATGGTATGCGTCCAGTTTAATTCGTTATAATAACTAGCGCGAAGTATTTTCAACTCTTATACATGATAGTAATATCTAACATCATTTAGTACCTAATGATACATTTTCCTAACTTTTTCACAACACTTAAGGACTTCACTACAATTAGCATTTTTGTCTTCTATTTCACGTTAAGTTCCATATAAAGTTCACACACATCATATGCCACTAAATTGTTGAGATCTCTCTAGAAAGCTTTTATAATAAGTACATTTTAATATCCGATATAGGTGACCAGATATTATCAGTTTGGAAAGTTGATAACATCTGTAAATTGTATACATTAAAGCCAATTTTTTAAAGCAGCACAAAGCTGCAGCTAAATCATTCTACTATAGAGAGAAAATAAATAACCTGAACCTAAGGACCGCCACACTCGACCAGTGTCCTCCAACAGCATTTATATATTTTAATTGTTGACTATTCGCTAATTATTGTTATAAAATTTATTCAGTAACATCTATTACTATTAGCCACTATCCATTACTACCTACTATCTATTAATTTACACCATTATATTTTACTATTTACTTATACAACGTATATATGCTTACGACATCTAAGATAAATAAGATTCAAACCATTCGAACATCCTTCCATACCATGACATTTCTCTAGTTCTATTAAAGATCTTTCATGGTCACCTTTACAAATGCTTTAGCATACATCTTAGTGATAGATTAATATACATTCTCCCATTAGCCCAATATTCTACTAAAACTAAAACATCAGCTTAATGCCTATATGAGCATGTAGCTGTACGCGGTGTATTGAGATGATTTTTTCCTATACCAACCCAAATTGCTGTCTTATTACACGCTATATTAATCATATCTTCTACATATTTTATAAGCTTGGGTTAAATACACATAATTCCTAGAGGAAATTTAGATATTATCGTCTTGTGCATGCGCAATATTGATCCTAAAGTCACTAGCGTTCGGCCCTCGCGATTAGAGAACTTAGGCATTGGGTCCAGTCACCTTAGAAATTTTTAATAACCTGCTCACAAACTGTAGCCTCTCTAGCATCTACTTTGACGTATATATTATGTCATGCAGACTATCACTATACGCTTGGGTTTTTTTTTTTTTTTTTTTTTCTTTTAGGAGTAAATATTAATAGATATTTAAGATTATTGCGAGACATCCAAGCCCGTAGTCAGTAGATCTAGAATTTTTCCCTTTTTCATTATTTTCCATGCATGAACATATCTAGGTAAATCTTATCTGTTTTTACTTTCAACGTACTAGTACAATCTTAATAATAATTGTCTAGTTTAGTTGCGTTGGGGCTAAATTGTCTATACTACGATGTACGACTCATCTCAACAAAATAAGTCATTTAACACATCATGACGTGCCATATATACTATTACAATTGTCATCCTTTTGATTATGCCCTATCAGAAATTAACATTTTTAAGCACCTAGCTTTGTGAATTCCTAATTTTTGTATTGGTTATTCAAAGACGATACTTCTTGCCTCGTCAGCTATTAAATAGCTCTCGGCTCAATTGCTATATATTAATGTCTAACACAATTCAATTATAAATTACCTATTTAAAAGAAAACTTATATTTGATAATAATTTTGCAAGAATGCACTTCTCTAGGATATTGTTTGCGAGATATGCAGGACATACAAGATAAGGTGCTGCTGATTATCCAAAACGCATAAATATTAACTGGACGATCTGGAGTATCGCAATCCACATTCAAGCTGCCGCTAGTGCCTAATTGAAAATATCCTGCTTCATTGCCGTTTCGACCCTTCGCACAGCTGTGCATGTGCAAGGGCATTCTCTTGGCAGAGATTTGCCAGAATGCCAAGTCAATCGATTCAACCCCAAGAATGGCAAATAAGATAAGCATCCATTCCCTGTTTCATATCCAGACGTTATAATAGTCTAATAAACTCAAATCCCTTTAACAATTCGTTACACTTTATCAAGTTTTTCAATATAAATTTGCCATACAAATGATTGTAACCTTTCGAAGCAGTGCCGTGATGTCGTGTTTAATGGAAGATATTTCTCCCTTAATTACCAATACTCTGTCCGAACTGCTAATCTGGCTAATGCGAAGTAAAATAAGCAACCGAACACAAATCTAAAATAGCTATCTCGCAAATAAGAATAATCTTGACCATTTCTTGCCCCAAACTATCTTTATTTCTTACTCCCCCCAGTGCTCCAACAGCTAAATGACATCATTATAGATGAATGGCCTACATTTTTGGCACAGATGGCTCGTTTCGTTAGCGTCAATATAAATTTTACATTTCTCGTATTTCCTTCCGATTTTAATCTTGAGTTCTAATTTAATGATACGCTAACAATTCCCTTCAACATCAGAGCAATTACACTGTACTTGCTGACTATACAATGCACTATAATCTAAACATTAATAATTCTGGATTAATAGATCACGAGAATTGTTTACCTTACACTGCAATACTCGTCTCTATGAATTATCTATTAAGCCGACGATAATATTTGTATCCACCTTGCTATCCTTATTGTTTCATTCGTAGCCCTACTAAAATCAGCATATGCTATCGTAAAGTATTGACCATACCGACTCCTTTAAACCTGCAGAAGTTCTTAACAGGATATTATAAATAATTCCGCCTTTTTCAAATAATAACTGAATGCACCTTTTTACTTTTTGCATCTAGATCACTCAGGCACCAATCAACCATTCACGGTTACTGCTCGCTTGAAGCTCATATAAAGAGACCTCTCTCACAGGATATTGTGACGTTTTTAGTTTTTTTCTTTTTTTTTAACCAGAAAGTAGCATATGTGCCCTGTATTGAATTAGAAATTCGAGTGCCAGCTTCTGAGTGACTTGACATTTTCGAAATTTAGATAATTGTGAAAATAAGGTGGGCAAATGCGGGACATATGCTGTACATTATTAAACTATAAGCTTCGTATACAGTGCTCTAAGATAGGTTCGAATTATATACATGTACACAAGTTCCACTTTTGCGGAAAAAGACCATTTCCAATTTCTGCTAAGCAATATAGAGCTACTTTGCTATTTTCATTTATTTTTTCTTCTTCTTGTTAATAAATTTCTGAAACTCAAGGCAAATCTATCGAACCAGCCCTACTCCGAACTATATACCCTACTAAATCTTTCTAATATTAATACTACATTTATAACGTAGACTTACCACCAGATTGCCCCACACATCGCTATCATTAACAATTGCGATTATGTACATAAGTTCTATCATAATTATTCCTTTACTGATATCACTCTTGCCTGAGAAACATATTTTTGTAAGGCGATAAGTGACCAGTATTCATTGAGTTGCGATTTATATTGGCTCACCGTTTGCGATGATTATCGTGAGCTGCTGCTCCAGTGTATAATTCTGTTCATACAATAACTGAGCGCCCGCAGTATTTTCAACTACTATATTATCTGTAGCTAATCATTAACATCATTCATTAAACTCTAAAGTGCATACATTTTCTAACTATTTTACACAACACTTTAGGACTTCCTACAATTAACATTTTTGCTCTTATTTACGTGATAGCTATCCATTTTAAAGTGTTACCACACACCATCCCATACTGCATAACATTAGTTTAGAAGATCTTCTCGAAAGCCTTATATTACTAATAGCTATTATATAATTATGATTAGCAGTGATGACCAGATATAATCAGTCCCCCCCCGATTGCCGACTATGCTCATACTGCCCAAATTGCTCAATACTTCACACAAGCAATTTTCTAAGCAGCAGCCGGCCTAATATCATGTCACTAAGAGCAGAGAAAATATATTAAACTGCCCTAGAGACCGACACTGCTAGATCGGCCGTAACTCCAAGATGTTATATTTTCGTAAAGATATGATTGATATTCGGCTATATTCTTTGTCATAATTATCTAAGCTAAACATCATTATTAGTAGCACTTCAGCATCTATCATACTACTATTAGATTATTACCAGTCTATGTTTTACTTATATACTTTATACAAACGGTATTGCCACTTACGATATCAGATAAATAAGCAGCTCAACCCCATTTCCCGCAAATCCATTCTCTATCCACCATGACATGTTTCGCTCCTCTGAAAATCTATTCTCGGTCGCCCTTCATCAAATCGCTTCTTAGATACATACTTAGCTGATTAGCCTATTATATTTACATTACCCCATAAATGCCAATAATTCCTTAAACAAAACATCAGCTAATGCTATTTGAGACATAGTAGCGCTTGAATGCCATTTTTATCTTACAACCACATATATAGCGCTGTCTTATTAAGTATATTATTACTCTTTCTACTACATCATTATTATAAGTCTTGCAGGTTAAATACACATTCCTCTAGCAAATTTAGAATTATCTATCGCTTCTAGTGCCGTAGGACTGATTTGCCCTCCTCCTAAAGTCACTAGGTTCGGCCTGGAAGCGATTAGGGAACACTCGTAGGGTATTGTCGGAGCCCGCCCCGTCACCATTACAGAAATTGTTAATCTACTCAGCATAGTATCACTGCCCCCTCCCAAACTTTTTAGCCCTTACTTGCCTTATACTCTTCGGCTTTACTTATGCTCACATCAGCCAGGACACTTAATTCCTATACGCCTCTAGTGGCGGTAATCGTTCAATAGATATTTTAAAGCATTATGTGGCAGACAATTCCAAGCGACGTAAACAGTAAGACTCCTAGAATTTTTACTTTCTTCCATCTATATTCTTTTCATAGCCTAATAGCGGAACATATCAACTGGTTAAACTTAGCCTGTGTTACTTTAAACGTACCTGATCAAATCATTCAATAAGATTATGTATCTGCGTCTTAAGTTGGCGAAGGGTACTATAACGTTTCGAGGTAAATTGTCTCAATCTTACGAAATAGTACATAATCCTTAACAAATCCAGGTCATTTCAACACATCAGCGTGCTACTATACACTATTTACATCTGCTCATCCTTTTGCCGTTAATGCCAACTATCCAGAAATAACATAAGTTTAAGCTCGCCTGTCGTGAGATTCCTAAATTTATCTGCTATGTTTGAGTCTGTATTCAAGCAGATTTGACGTGGCTTTTACTTGCCCTGCCCGTATTAATAGCCTTGCTGGTCAATTCTGTTTTATTAATTACATTAACACAATCCTCAAATTCATATTCCTATTATAAAAGAAACACTCTTATCAATTTGATTAGATATTTTGCCAATGACTATTCAGGATATTCGTTATGACGGAGATATTCAGGACATTCAAGATACGCGTTGCCTGCTTGTTTCCAAAACGAATAAAATAAATCATGGCACTTATGCCCCGTATGGCCCAATCCAACTTAAGTCGGGTCTAGGCCGAAAAATAACTATTCATTATATGGTCTTTATACTCCTATAGCACATGCTGTAGTGAAGAGATTCGTGGCCGACACGCTTTGCCAGAATAGCAAGATCAATGTTACCAAAGATATGCGAAAAAAGCTGGCATATTTCCCCTGTTTCATCCAGGCATTAAAATAGCTTAATAACTAAATCCTTTAACCATGTCGCCCTTTTTTCAAGTTTTCTAAGATAATTGTGCACTCCAACATGAATTGCTAACCTTTCGACAAGAACGTGGAAAATGTTTTAGCGAACAGTATTTTCACCTATAGCAATTTCTCTGTGAACCTGAGAGAGTAAATAGGAGCCGGCAAGTAAACGAACGAAGCACACAAATCTTAAAAATAGTACTCGACATTAAGAGATCATCTTGCACCATTTTTTGCCCAAACACCTAATTATTTTCTTCAGTGCTTCCAACATAAATGAGCATTATTAAAGATGATTGCTAAATTTTTTTGCAAGATATCTCGTTTTGTTTTGGGACCTCAAATAAAATTTTTATTTTCTTTTTTGTTTTTTTCCTTTCGCTTACTTTAAACTCCCTCGGAAAAATGATATTGTTAGACGATGCTACTAGGCTCTACTAATAAATACCCATAAAGTTGATGTACATTGTTTTTTTTGTGTACGGAGTAACTGTTTCAGGGTTTAACATATGTAATTGAAACTGGTAGGCTAATCGGTATTTTCTAGAACTTGTGTTTTCCTCCTGAATCTATAATCGTAACTAAGATCAGATTATCACTCCAATTACAATGCGTTTTTTTTTAAATCTTCGACGTTTTGTTTTTTTGCTGGCTGACAACATTTTTGTTACGCATCGATTTATTTATATTTAGGCCTTGGTCGGCTTAACGTAAGTGCGTACCACTAACCAATTTCATTGTCTTATTTCAACGGTGTAACTAAGGTATTTAAATATGTAATTATCCTGTAAAGAACGTATTTCAACCATAGGCAGGACAAAAGCATCCAATAGTAAAAGGACAATTTCAATACTGATCTCAAACCGATGTAATGTTCACCATTCGTGCCACACTGGTACCTATATATAGGTCAAGAAACATAAAGACACTTAATTTGGTCCCCAGGTCACCTAATCACAAAATATGACGTTATGTGGGATATACCATTATCGTTTCGTCGCGTCGGGTAATCTTACCCATCCATATCTAGAACAAAAGGATTGAAATGTGTAGAGAATGTTTTTGTCTTGCTCGTCCGATGAAGAAATTGGCCTTTTAAATAGCAAACGAAGCCTTAAGTGGCGCCGTAAGTGTTGAATTCGTTACAAATTAAGATTCTGGAACACAGCCTTGAATCCTAGTGTTTTTCCAACTACTGCTGAGGTAATAAACTGCCTTTTCGCACTGTGTTTTATAATTCAGCATAGATTGATGGAAAAAGTTTGAATGAGAACCTTCTTGCTTCCTGGGGAAAATCCAAGGAATTTACGCCTCTTGATATTGGAGCCAAAGTAACAATAGTGGTTCGGCGCCAGGCAAATGCATTTCAAAAAAATTTTGATGCAAATTTTAAACCGTAGCTTATCGAAATCAGCTCCACCCGTTGACATTGCCGGGTTCATTTTTCAATCTTACTGAGTTGGAAACACGTATGCCTTTGAAGAACTGGGAGCAAACCAAGCGCGTAAAAAGCAATGGAAATGAGAACTAAATAGGCCCATGGGCTAAAAATATGGACAATGCATTAGTTTAACGACAGGATTTTCGCAAGTGCCTGTCCCCATTGATGAATAACGAGTACTGACCATGAAATACCCCTATTTCTTCTTCACTACAAATTAACTTTAGGGTCCAGTTAAATTTGTAAGCAGAGATTTCGGCATCCCTTTCATTTGTGGGTTTTTTTTTTCCTCTGAACTATATCTTGGTTACGAATTCTCGATATTTGGTTCAAAACCAACCCTTAAGAAAAAATCCAGACGTCGAATCCCACTTTCAGAATCATTATTCTCTGTAGTATTAACGAATTGAAACTTTTTGCCAATGTATGATTCATAGAAAATTCCTTTATTAGAAACATCCAGTGGAACAAAACATTTGTGTTATTTTAAGGGGAACTCCCAATTTAGATAGGTTCGCGGAAAGCGTCAATATTTTACGCACAATAATAACGGGTCGAAAACGCTGGGGAGCAGCAAATCAGTTGCCCGGGCGATTTTCGACTCAAGGTAAAAATTTAGCGCCTGGGTTGTTTTTGTTTTTAGACAATCCATTGAAATTCCGACAAAAGAGCTATCCGTGAGAAGAAATGACGGTTTTTTATATCAAGTCCTCGCCGTTTAGTTATTTGTATGACGACTGAGAGTTCTCACCCTTATAAGAGAAAAATGCGGGGGCTATAATCATAGCACCGGATTTGAAAATAATTTTGGGAACTACAAGCTTCCCCAGACTTCTACACAGAATACCTCCCGAGATCAATTCGTCAGTTTCTGTTTTCCTGACGCCCAGTTTTCATACCTTTAACTTTCAGATACCTCTTTTTTCAACATCCATAATAAAATTTGAGAATTTCCTCCTTAATAGAGATCGTTTTCTTTTCCTAGCGAGTTTTCGATAAATTTCCCCTAGCTTTCATTAACTTTTGGAAAGAGATCCTGTAAAATAAGTGATAATAAATGGGTCCCCCTGACAAGCCATAGCGGACAAAGTATTTTAAGCATTTTTCTAATCGATAGACATTTTTGGGATTTGTTTTGACAATGTATTAAAATGCTTTTTCAGAGGAATAACCTCCAAATTTAAAAGTTTGCGCAAATCATGCGTATATTATTATTTGGTTTATGACAGAAATACGCGATTAATGATTAACGAAAGGGCCAAAACGGCATTTTAATTAGCTCTAAAATTAAGCATGACTTGGGAAAGCCCATTGATCAATAATTCTAGCGCTCTGTCTTAAATATTTCGCGCTATCCCGAGGTATTTGCGAACAAAAATTTTACAATACATTACTCATCATGAATCATGCATTCCTTAAGCTATAGTTTCTCTACCTAAAGGGAATATTATTTCCCTAATGGGCCAAACAGTCAATACAGCACAATAAGGTATTACAGCGTTGTATAACCGTTAATTTTTTAGTTGTTGGCATTTAATTTTATGTGAAAATAGAGGGCAAAATGAAGTAATTTATTGAGCCCCTCCGCGTATTTGTATTAACTGTAAAATATTCCTACCGCCACACAACGTGACTTTTGTATGTATCTGCTATATAACGCGTAGGAAATCATGATAGCTGTACAGAAAATTACACAGTTTAAGCGCATTTATGCTTGACAGAGCAAAATATGGAACATTTATTACGACGAAACGTTATATTTACAGAAATGCATTTATATCGTAGTCTAATTTGTATTTATACACTAAACGAATGCTGGGCCGCAATATCTAACTTATTTAAATAAGTACACAAATAAGCGTTTTCGTCAATTTTTGCTTACATTTAAAATTTTTAATAATAATTTAGGTATTTTAGCAAATTAAATGGAAAGCAATGCTTGTGATAGTTTACGTAATTAGAAAATAATTTGACAAAGTTTGTAATTGGCCGTCTATATACTCGTCATCCTGTAAGACAAAAAGGTTCCCACATATATTCGACTAGATGGACACCACAGAGCAATTATACGGTTTTACTTAGGGTTTTTGTTCTTTAGGACAAGTTTGTAGATAAATTGTTCCCCATTTTTCTAGCTAATATCCAACCGAGTAGAAGTGTATTTTATCTAGTCCGCAGACACATCGCAGTAATCATAAATATTGGCCAGATTGATATTCATAATAACCCCAACAAGCACAGATATGGGCGGCCATAAAATACAATGGTAATTTCCCCCGAAGGTTTCGTACTACATTTAACTGCCTTGCAAAATTACATAATATTTAAAGTTAAAAATTCCCCGCTATTGACAACCATAATGGGCAGAGTTTGCGCAAAGTTTTACCGAATGTCTGTTTGCAGAGAATCTATATTATGCCCAATAAGATGAAAATATGTACAAGCGTCCGTCGGGGAGGGGGCCCGGAGGCCCTCATCTGAATGATCTCACTGAATTTTCCTTCTTGTTATTCTCGAATGGTTCCAATTTTGATTTCTAGAAAGTAATATCTAAGATAGTGCAACGCTGGTTTTTGAAAGTACAATAGAGGCCGAATAATGTTAGAAATGCTGAGTATGAACTATTTGGCATAGCTACACATTGCAAAATAGGAATGTCCCGAAAAATTAAAAGCTACTGATAGGGTAGATGCTTTGGCTCCACTTTTGCAATGAAATTTTTAAATATTCCCATAGAGAAAATGGTGGGAAAGTTAGAGACCCACGTAGATTTCCAAAATGTGACAGGAAAGAGAGTTACATGTCCCAGCAACGACGGGCAAGAAAACTGGTCTCATCAAAATCTCTTGTCCAAAATACTTTCTCCATTTGAAAGTGCCTAGTGGGTCAAGTAGAGGCGAAAATGGGATTTGATGGGTGGTTTGTCCGAACACGAAAAAACATCTGGGTTGCAGTAAATTCTGTTCATTATGTGCTTTAAGGTTAAATGTTGAGCAGGGACGATTCAATTCATCGACGTGAAAATAACAGGTTGGCCTCAAAGAACGAAACCGGCAAGCACCAAACTAAAACCGCCTAACTACATGGTCCCATGAATGAATCAGCCATTCAGTACTAATTAGATGATCCAGCCCTTCAAGTTTAATGAATTGGTGTTTTGTAAACGCAAAAACTTGAGCTACGCAAGACTGCTAGGGTCGATTATTGGTCGAAGCTATAAAGACTGTACAATCAAAAACGGAATGCCCCATTTCCGCGGTATATAGAAATTCTACTATTTTTCTTAGATAGAACTAGTTATGGTTTTTTCACTATTTTTCCATTCTTTTACTGATCAGATAAATCAAATAGGTCCCACATTTTCTAAAATATCCGCCATTTTAAAAATACCTGCTGGCACAAAAGCATTTCAATGCCTTAGCGTTGCCTATCCGTTCGATAGACCCAGGTTCCTATTTTATTGATTAAAAATTTTATTATTAATGGCCATAAGCGTACACAGTTAAAATAAGTCACAGTTTTAAAATCTTATAGTAATTATTTTGCTTGAAGTTGTTTATGGTTATTTTGTATGTAAAACGTAGTGTTAAAAATGTTAATGTTAATGTTTTTAATTTTTTGCTCCATTTTCCTTGATAACGTGTACGCCATAGCGCGTCTACGGCTAAAAACATGAGAGTAAGCACACTGAACGCTGAATTATTTTTTAAAGCGATTCGGATTCAACCAAAATGGCTTATTGTCAATATTACTTTCCTGAATTAACGCCCTCTCAGCAATAAATCTTACTCTTTCAGTACCATGAAAAATTTTTTGTAAAAGATAATCCGCATCCGTGAAAATTATAGATGCGTTTTGTTATATATATTCTCCTGGTACTCTGACCGTCAGCCATATGCCAGTAAATTTATCGGTCAATTCCTTCCGGTAAATGTATCTCCATGGAATGCGAAAATGACAGTAGTTTATTATCACGAAATGGAGTTTCGCCTTCCCAGCCAACCATGAGTTAATCATTTCCTTTATATGCATACATCAACTATAATACTTCCCGTCCTCCCTCCTTGCTCAATTGCTAGGTACCGTTCGCCGTCTAATTTGGTGCGTAATTCAATTTCGCCGTTATTGGACTCTATATGACTTTTTTTTTTTTTTTTACCTCCCTTCCGATGTTACTTCACAAATTTTTATCCCCCGAAAGTAAACTAAACTCTCTTATTCAACCTCATTTTAAACCCAAATTTGTATATCTCTTTAAGTACGGCTATGTATCTTGAAATACAATGACTACATAATATAATAATATCAAAACTTTTTAAGGCCGTATGTTCATTCCCCTGAGCTGGCAGAAGAGTTTCCCAGTAGTGTCTTCGTTTACTATGGCGGCAAAATTGATCCAAAGTTTGTTCGCTAAAACCTCGGCGAAACACGGTTTTCACTGCTTCCAAGTTGAATATCATTGGCCATTGGCCACAATTCCCAGGCCTACACAACAGTGTAAAAAAATTATTGTTCAAATCGGCCGTTTATTACTTTCCCAATCATATAAGTAAAATAGCCCCAAATGATGAAAATGTAGAAGAATAGTAATAGGAAATACAATTCACTCGTCTACCATAGCTATAAAATGATTTTTTAAATTTAAGAACAGTTAAAACACGTAGAACGTAATTCAGTTGTTTATTAAATGTGGGCAGCATCCACCTCCCTCAGCAATAAAATTGCCTACATTCACAACTTAGGCGCTTTACTACTACAGATTAGAATTACGCCTTTTAGTTAATTCAGCATATTCACAACGCTAAAATGTATAATTAGTAGTTCAAAAATTTTCAAATCGCCTAATCTTTTTTAGGAATAAACCTTACGACAAAAGAAAGAAAGGAAACAATTCTTTGCATGTTTTTCCCGTGTATTTAAACAATCAATTGAATTACACCTAATCTTTAATTTACAAAGCAGAGTGAGAAATTGGCAAATCTTCGGGACTCTGCTAACTACAGTGTAGATTAAAAAGCCTTTAGCTTTAATTTCATAACTCTCTCATTACAAATTTTTATGTTTGCATAGTTTATTAGAGAGCCACGCAACCTGCTCTGTCAGACACAGGGTCCTACAACTCAAAGCGATTTCCCATTCAAGCCTTCAATGTATTTCGTTCTTGGGTGGTATGTTTTTTTTCTGATTCTGAACGCGAGGCAAAATTACGTGACCCTTAACTTTTCACATAATGCGATAACTTTTATGCAAAAAATAAGTTGTTAATTAAGACCAGGAAGAAATCATCATCGGTACGCCAAGTCTCCCATGAGCCATTATTTAAGTATTAACAGTCATCAAATCGCTTGTTGCCCAAATATTTTACGTCCATCGTCATCATTGCTTATTCTTTAAGTCTTTGTCCATCATTTGCTATTCTTTTAAGTCCTCAGTTCCACTCACTTGCTCATTGTTTAAGTCCTTGTCATCATTGGCTCCTTTTACTTTTAAGTTATCGTCCATCTACTTGCTATTGTTTTTTTTGTTAAGTGATCTTTGTCATCATAATCGTGTAATTACATTGAAGTCGTCGTCACTGCCTATTATTTTTTTAAGTCATGGAGTCTTCGGTCGTTCATCCGACCCAGTCCCTCGTCCATCATCACTCCACTTATTAACGTAGTGGGTTTATCAGGGGGGGGGACGCCAAACCTTTTTTTAATGCCCAAATTCCCGTAAGGACGCGCCAATATCATGTTTCTGAAGAAGCGTGACAATCCCAATATTCGCCATTGCACCAGTTTCGTTTTTTTTTGCTGGAAAATTTTTTATGCACCAAAGATCCTTTGGATTGACTCTGCCTTTTTGAAAGACAACGTTTAATATATAACTTGCCCTTATCACTTGAATTCCTCTGGCATACCTGCCTAGCAACTTACTCTATGTCCAGGGGAGGAGCAGTAAATTTCCATGCTCCAAACATGAATCTCGCGTAGACTTTTGCCCATAAGAGATATACCCTCTTCTGCTTATCTGAATGGCCAATCTAATATCTCCCTCCGTTCCATGGATACTAGAAACTGATAATACAGCTTCAAAACGATTTTCCATTTATTAATCCCACTTGTTAAATGCTAATCTACCTGAAATAATTATTCATGTAACTTTTAACTTCAGCTTCCAGCCAGTTTAGAATACCTAATAAAAGGTCCTATCCCGCATCGGCAATGCCCACCCCAAATTGTTTTATCCAACCCCATGCGCCATTCGTCTCCTCACAGAGGAAGTCTTTGCATTCGCCCAGTCCCTATAACCACCGATCCCATCAATATGATTTTTCATATTTGTCCCCAAAACATTGGAGCAGACCCCACTCTAGTTCCCCGCCCGCAGGGCTCACCGAACTGTGCTATTCTCATACCACCCCGTCTGGGAACTTCCCCTTCCTTGTTGTCGGGTCCGCATATGGCATTTACTGTAAATAATATGTTCGTTTTTATAGACATAGGTCTCGCGAGGTGCCCTTATATTGCCATTCCCTTAGGCAACTTGGAAGAGTACAATTTGCACTCTTCAACTTAACGCCCCACCCGCCATCCTCCTCTTTAACTCGCCAGAACTAAATGGATTGCCTAGACTCCCGCCCCTCGTTGATATTGTAAATCGAAACAAAGTTCTGCCCATCCCTTCAAGCTGCCTACCAGCCAAAAATTAATCTCTGCCTGATCTAGGACGGGGTAATAACTTCCCTTACGCCCATCATTTTTGATGCTTTTAACATTTTCCATTTGTGTGCAGGTGGTAATTCCATTGCGCGAGAATGGACGACTCGTATTTGACCCAGCCCTTAATGTTTATCAACGTAAATTGTTTTGCCCTCACATCCCACGTTTCATCTTCGGACATCCTCCAGCATCCAGTTTTCCACAACATCATCATCAAGTTTGGGCTCTTTCTTATATTGTGTGTTTAATCTTTTCTGATTCTGATCGGCACGTCAAAGGGTTTTGGGCTTCCTACTTAATATTCGTTCGTAAATCTTTTGCCGTAATCCTCAAACCCACGTCGGGTTCGCTGGCATCCTGATTGCTTGGTGCGTAATCTTCGGTTTTTTTTTAACATTGTAAGTTGGCACCACGCAGCCGCCCGAACCAAATGCGAACTGAGCTGAAGCAGAGAGACTTGCTTGCCATCCACTAAATGGTTCGATAAACATAATGAAGGCGTTTTGTTGGAGACAAAATCTTTATTAATGTGACTAACAACGCCGATTCGCCTTCATGACAGCACTTAATGCTGCGGCCCAACCAATACATTTCAGGTTTTTTGGACATTTTTCTGTAGTCAGACCCTCTGTCCCTCCAAATATACTGGTTTTAGAGTCCCCCTGTTCACCGAAGAACAAAATCATACGAATACGAACTTTGTAATTTTAAACTCTCGATTGTAATTTTGAAATACTCTTTAAAAGAATTAATCTATGAGATTGCTAAAATTATATCGCAGGCAGCTCTACAGGAACTACCATTTTCAAAGGTCATATAGACCGATCATTTTTTTAAGGACAGAACCGTTCGCGTTGTTCCCAATTTATCTGTGTTGGGAATATATTCCCCTGAAAATTCCAAATTCCAATTAAAAAAATAAAAATGTCACAGATTTGCAGTCTTTTCTTTTCGGTTCACCTGCTGAGTAGTTAACTAACGAAGATTCATGAAATTTGTTTGTCCTCCGTAGTCTTTATGGGTCCAGCTAACCATGGGTGGTTGTGTACGCTGAGATGATCGCAAATGGGCCAATAATGAAAATAGTAAGACAAAGAACAAAACAACCAGTCCCTTCGTGAAAGTGTTAAGCACGATTCCGGCCGTGAGCGTGAGATATAATTTTGAATTTTGGGGCTGACCCATAGATTCGATACTAGCTAAGTATATTCTAAGCCGAATTGCGACGTTAGCCTTTGCCTTCCCCTCTAATGGCAGATATTTTTCATTAATTTTAACATGCTCTACAAAACACACTTTAATCCTCCCATAGAATAATACCTTACGCTAAAAAAACTTTGCCACAATTGAAAAAATTTAGATAATTAGCCCCTAATTGGTAATGTAAAGTTGTTGTCACATGGAAATCCTTTTATAGATAGTTTGTAAGTGTTTCGGCTAAAAAGTAGCCATTTCTGAAATCCTACATTGAAACCATTCAACTTGCCATGGGTCCCCCAAATCATATCAATCCTGCAAAGTATAATGCATTCCCAAAATTGATCATTACAAGCCTGTGTCCCACTTTGACGGTATTGTGTTTGCGAAAGTGATATTCCTATGTAGCTGGCAATGTGCTTAATGCCGGTCATTCTGTTATTACCCGTAACCACCTTCCGCCTTTTACTAATCCCCCAAGCGGAACAACCCCATATCACCCACATTTTTTTACCCTAAAGAGACAAACTCCTCATTACTATATCTATATCTTCAGTTCTCTCCCACGCGACCCATAGCCGAGCTATGGCTTCATGGGCTCAACCACCACGTCCACAATCTTTTCCCTACAAGAGAAATCTCTACTTCTATCTCTCCCTTACACCAGTTCGGACATAATAAACGTATACAAGTATCATTCTTCACTCACAACCAAGTCCCCTCCCACGCAATACTCCTTGTTTCATACATTCGTTACACATTTCCTCGGCGGATTCCATCCTAAAGTCAAGTCATACTAATTCACAGAACCAGGAAGCGTCTGCCGCTCTCCCTAATAGGACCAATTTCCTATGGAAGGAAGATTCCGCCCCTGCTTACCACACATGTGGAATCTTTCGACCCCATTTCCTGCCCAGTGAATTTACCGTTTAATGTGAACCTCCATTGAGTCCCTAGGTATGTTTGACAAGATTTATGTCACAAGACTTATGTTTATGTTAATGTTTTTTTTATGAAAAGTTCTTGAAAATTAGCTAGATTTTAAACTATCCTGATTCTAGCTACACTTGAAAATTATGATTTTAAATTTTTCTGTTATCAGTTATATATATAGATTTAAATCGAGCCCAGAAATCTTTTTTAGACTCAAACCCAATCATTTTTTGAAAGATATGTCCGCAAGAACGTCGATGCCTCTTTTTTTGAGAAAAAGCGTTTTTTTGTCAGATAGCATTGTATGATATTAACTGCAGCAACATCCATTGTGCGAAAAACAATGTCGTCCGGCAAGGCCCAATATTCTGCTGGCACAGGCTTAGGATTCCCCAATTGCATATTTGTTTACCTGGCCTTGGGTATTGTTGTGCTGAAAATGTTTAATGTGATGTCCTATTTTTTACAATTTGAGGTTTTTAATCTTCCACAAACACAAAAATTATGGATATTTAGGTAAACGAAGGGCCACCGTTTTAGAATACACACCTTCCAAGATGTTTTTGAGACGGGCGATATGCGGCAAATAGCAAATAAGCCTTTTTAGCAAATACGCATTATCTGAGGGGGCGGGTGCGCATTTCTACGACACGTTTTTGTGACTATATCCTGCATATATAGTAAAGCATTTTTCTTTAATAAAGGGAAAAAAGAGCTTGCTACAATCAATATTTGAAAAATTATTCTTTCAATAGACGTAAAACTTTAGAAGAACAATTTTGCTTACACACACAAACCTTTTTTTTTGAAGCAATGGTTGCCAATTCGAGCTAGTTGGCGTTAATGGTTACCCATACATAGGGGAATCCAAGATTTTTTACAGAAGATAGTTTTTTGACATTTTTTCAAGCAATTTTTTATCGCAGTTTGTTTCCATTACCAAACTATGACC
>JABJWA020000211.1:0-27000 GCA_020352615.2 Yoshiicerus persimilis | reverse complement strand
GATTACTGTACGAAGGTTAGTTTTGGTTGGATAGTGAATTACAAGTGAAGGTACGATCGTACGATGGTCATAAATGATTGGTTTTCAAGAAGAATGGGGTGGCGGCGGTCGCATCTTTATACATACAGGGACGGGAATAAGACGGCATATAGACTTTATATTATAGAATGTTTTGGTTTGCAGTTTATTCATCTGATAAATGAAATACGTATTATTTTTCTATTTAGTCTATGATTGTGTATGACGACTTGGGGGAAGATTTTCCATTGGCCTTCCCAGCCAAGATGCCAGCATGTTATATCAAGATGCCAGCATGTTATATCAAGATGCCAGCATGTTATATCAAGATGCCAGCATGTTATATCAAGATGCCAGCATGTTATATCAAGATGCCAGCATGTTATATCAAGATGCCAGCATGTTATATCAAGATGCCAGCATGTTATATCAAGATGCCAGCATGTTATATCAAGATGCCAGCATGTTATATCAAGATGCCAGCATGTTATATCAAGATGCCAGCATGTTATATCAAGATGCCAGCATGTTATATCAAGATGCCAGCATGTTATATCAAGATGCCAGCATGTTATATCAAGATGCCAGCATGTTATATCAAGATGCCAGCATGTTATATCAAGATGCCAGCATGTTATATCAAGATGCCAGCATGTTATATCAAGATGCCAGCATGTTATATCAAGATGCCAGCATGTTATATCAAGATGCCAGCATGTTATATCAAGATGCCAGCATGTTATATCAAGATGCCAGCATGTTATATCAAGATGCCAGCATGTTATATCAAGATGCCAGCATGTTATATCAAGATGCCAGCATGTTATATCAAGATGCCAGCATGTTATATCAAGATGCCAGCATGTTATATCAAGATGCCAGCATGTTATATCAAGATGCCAGCATGTTATATCAAGATGCCAGCATGTTATATCAAGATGCCAGCATGTTATATCAAGATGCCAGCATGTTATATCAAGATGCCAGCATGTTATATCAAGATGCCAGCATGTTATATCAAGATGCCAGCATGTTATATCAAGATGCCAGCATGTTATATCAAGATGCCAGCATGTTATATCAAGATGCCAGCATGTTATATCAAGATGCCAGCATGTTATATCAAGATGCCAGCATGTTATATCAAGATGCCAGCATGTTATATCAAGATGCCAGCATGTTATATCAAGATGCCAGCATGTTATATCAAGATGCCAGCATGTTATATCAAGATGCCAGCATGTTATATCAAGATGCCAGCATGTTATATCAAGATGCCAGCATGTTATATCAAGATGCCAGCATGTTATATCAAGATGCCAGCATGTTATATCAAGATGCCAGCATGTTATATCAAGATGCCAGCATGTTATATCAAGATGCCAGCATGTTATATCAAGATGCCAGCATGTTATATCAAGATGCCAGCATGTTATATCAAGATGCCAGCATGTTATATCAAGATGCCAGCATGTTATATCAAGATGCCAGCATGTTATATCAAGATGCCAGCATGTTATATCAAGATGCCAGCATGTTATATCAAGATGCCAGCATGTTATATCAAGATGCCAGCATGTTATATCAAGATGCCAGCATGTTATATCAAGATGCCAGCATGTTATATCAAGATGCCAGCATGTTATATCAAGATGCCAGCATGTTATATCAAGATGCCAGCATGTTATATCAAGATGCCAGCATGTTATATCAAGATGCCAGCATGTTATATCAAGATGCCAGCATGTTATATCAAGATGCCAGCATGTTATATCAAGATGCCAGCATGTTATATCAAGATGCCAGCATGTTATATCAAGATGCCAGCATGTTATATCAAGATGCCAGCATGTTATATCAAGATGCCAGCATGTTATATCAAGATGCCAGCATGTTATATCAAGATGCCAGCATGTTATATCAAGATGCCAGCATGTTATATCAAGATGCCAGCATGTTATATCAAGATGCCAGCATGTTATATCAAGATGCCAGCATGTTATATCAAGATGCCAGCATGTTATATCAAGATGCCAGCATGTTATATCAAGATGCCAGCATGTTATATCAAGATGCCAGCATGTTATATCAAGATGCCAGCATGTTATATCAAGATGCCAGCATGTTATATCAAGATGCCAGCATGTTATATCAAGATGCCAGCATGTTATATCAAGATGCCAGCATGTTATATCAAGATGCCAGCATGTTATATCAAGATGCCAGCATGTTATATCAAGATGCCAGCATGTTATATCAAGATGCCAGCATGTTATATCAAGATGCCAGCATGTTATATCAAGATGCCAGCATGTTATATCAAGATGCCAGCATGTTATATCAAGATGCCAGCATGTTATATCAAGATGCCAGCATGTTATATCAAGATGCCAGCATGTTATATCAAGATGCCAGCATGTTATATCAAGATGCCAGCATGTTATATCAAGATGCCAGCATGTTATATCAAGATGCCAGCATGTTATATCAAGATGCCAGCATGTTATATCAAGATGCCAGCATGTTATATCAAGATGCCAGCATGTTATATCAAGATGCCAGCATGTTATATCAAGATGCCAGCATGTTATATCAAGATGCCAGCATGTTATATCAAGATGCCAGCATGTTATATCAAGATGCCAGCATGTTATATCAAGATGCCAGCATGTTATATCAAGATGCCAGCATGTTATATCAAGATGCCAGCATGTTATATCAAGATGCCAGCATGTTATATCAAGATGCCAGCATGTTATATCAAGATGCCAGCATGTTATATCAAGATGCCAGCATGTTATATCAAGATGCCAGCATGTTATATCAAGATGCCAGCATGTTATATCAAGATGCCAGCATGTTATATCAAGATGCCAGCATGTTATATCAAGATGCCAGCATGTTATATCAAGATGCCAGCATGTTATATCAAGATGCCAGCATGTTATATCAAGATGCCAGCATGTTATATCAAGATGCCAGCATGTTATATCAAGATGCCAGCATGTTATATCAAGATGCCAGCATGTTATATCAAGATGCCAGCATGTTATATCAAGATGCCAGCATGTTATATCAAGATGCCAGCATGTTATATCAAGATGCCAGCATGTTATATCAAGATGCCAGCATGTTATATCAAGATGCCAGCATGTTATATCAAGATGCCAGCATGTTATATCAAGATGCCAGCATGTTATATCAAGATGCCAGCATGTTATATCAAGATGCCAGCATGTTATATCAAGATGCCAGCATGTTATATCAAGATGCCAGCATGTTATATCAAGATGCCAGCATGTTATATCAAGATGCCAGCATGTTATATCAAGATGCCAGCATGTTATATCAAGATGCCAGCATGTTATATCAAGATGCCAGCATGTTATATCAAGATGCCAGCATGTTATATCAAGATGCCAGCATGTTATATCAAGATGCCAGCATGTTATATCAAGATGCCAGCATGTTATATCAAGATGCCAGCATGTTATATCAAGATGCCAGCATGTTATATCAAGATGCCAGCATGTTATATCAAGATGCCAGCATGTTATATCAAGATGCCAGCATGTTATATCAAGATGCCAGCATGTTATATCAAGATGCCAGCATGTTATATCAAGATGCCAGCATGTTATATCAAGATGCCAGCATGTTATATCAAGATGCCAGCATGTTATATCAAGATGCCAGCATGTTATATCAAGATGCCAGCATGTTATATCAAGATGCCAGCATGTTATATCAAGATGCCAGCATGTTATATCAAGATGCCAGCATGTTATATCAAGATGCCAGCATGTTATATCAAGATGCCAGCATGTTATATCAAGATGCCAGCATGTTATATCAAGATGCCAGCATGTTATATCAAGATGCCAGCATGTTATATCAAGATGCCAGCATGTTATATCAAGATGCCAGCATGTTATATCAAGATGCCAGCATGTTATATCAAGATGCCAGCATGTTATATCAAGATGCCAGCATGTTATATCAAGATGCCAGCATGTTATATCAAGATGCCAGCATGTTATATCAAGATGCCAGCATGTTATATCAAGATGCCAGCATGTTATATCAAGATGCCAGCATGTTATATCAAGATGCCAGCATGTTATATCAAGATGCCAGCATGTTATATCAAGATGCCAGCATGTTATATCAAGATGCCAGCATGTTATATCAAGATGCCAGCATGTTATATCAAGATGCCAGCATGTTATATCAAGATGCCAGCATGTTATATCAAGATGCCAGCATGTTATATCAAGATGCCAGCATGTTATATCAAGATGCCAGCATGTTATATCAAGATGCCAGCATGTTATATCAAGATGCCAGCATGTTATATCAAGATGCCAGCATGTTATATCAAGATGCCAGCATGTTATATCAAGATGCCAGCATGTTATATCAAGATGCCAGCATGTTATATCAAGATGCCAGCATGTTATATCAAGATGCCAGCATGTTATATCAAGATGCCAGCATGTTATATCAAGATGCCAGCATGTTATATCAAGATGCCAGCATGTTATATCAAGATGCCAGCATGTTATATCAAGATGCCAGCATGTTATATCAAGATGCCAGCATGTTATATCAAGATGCCAGCATGTTATATCAAGATGCCAGCATGTTATATCAAGATGCCAGCATGTTATATCAAGATGCCAGCATGTTATATCAAGATGCCAGCATGTTATATCAAGATGCCAGCATGTTATATCAAGATGCCAGCATGTTATATCAAGATGCCAGCATGTTATATCAAGATGCCAGCATGTTATATCAAGATGCCAGCATGTTATATCAAGATGCCAGCATGTTATATCAAGATGCCAGCATGTTATATCAAGATGCCAGCATGTTATATCAAGATGCCAGCATGTTATATCAAGATGCCAGCATGTTATATCAAGATGCCAGCATGTTATATCAAGATGCCAGCATGTTATATCAAGATGCCAGCATGTTATATCAAGATGCCAGCATGTTATATCAAGATGCCAGCATGTTATATCAAGATGCCAGCATGTTATATCAAGATGCCAGCATGTTATATCAAGATGCCAGCATGTTATATCAAGATGCCAGCATGTTATATCAAGATGCCAGCATGTTATATCAAGATGCCAGCATGTTATATCAAGATGCCAGCATGTTATATCAAGATGCCAGCATGTTATATCAAGATGCCAGCATGTTATATCAAGATGCCAGCATGTTATATCAAGATGCCAGCATGTTATATCAAGATGCCAGCATGTTATATCAAGATGCCAGCATGTTATATCAAGATGCCAGCATGTTATATCAAGATGCCAGCATGTTATATCAAGATGCCAGCATGTTATATCAAGATGCCAGCATGTTATATCAAGATGCCAGCATGTTATATCAAGATGCCAGCATGTTATATCAAGATGCCAGCATGTTATATCAAGATGCCAGCATGTTATATCAAGATGCCAGCATGTTATATCAAGATGCCAGCATGTTATATCAAGATGCCAGCATGTTATATCAAGATGCCAGCATGTTATATCAAGATGCCAGCATGTTATATCAAGATGCCAGCATGTTATATCAAGATGCCAGCATGTTATATCAAGATGCCAGCATGTTATATCAAGATGCCAGCATGTTATATCAAGATGCCAGCATGTTATATCAAGATGCCAGCATGTTATATCAAGATGCCAGCATGTTATATCAAGATGCCAGCATGTTATATCAAGATGCCAGCATGTTATATCAAGATGCCAGCATGTTATATCAAGATGCCAGCATGTTATATCAAGATGCCAGCATGTTATATCAAGATGCCAGCATGTTATATCAAGATGCCAGCATGTTATATCAAGATGCCAGCATGTTATATCAAGATGCCAGCATGTTATATCAAGATGCCAGCATGTTATATCAAGATGCCAGCATGTTATATCAAGATGCCAGCATGTTATATCAAGATGCCAGCATGTTATATCAAGATGCCAGCATGTTATATCAAGATGCCAGCATGTTATATCAAGATGCCAGCATGTTATATCAAGATGCCAGCATGTTATATCAAGATGCCAGCATGTTATATCAAGATGCCAGCATGTTATATCAAGATGCCAGCATGTTATATCAAGATGCCAGCATGTTATATCAAGATGCCAGCATGTTATATCAAGATGCCAGCATGTTATATCAAGATGCCAGCATGTTATATCAAGATGCCAGCATGTTATATCAAGATGCCAGCATGTTATATCAAGATGCCAGCATGTTATATCAAGATGCCAGCATGTTATATCAAGATGCCAGCATGTTATATCAAGATGCCAGCATGTTATATCAAGATGCCAGCATGTTATATCAAGATGCCAGCATGTTATATCAGATGCCAGCATGTTATATCAAGATGCCAGCATGTTATATCAAGATGCCAGCATGTTATATCAAGATGCCAGCATGTTATATCAAGATGCCAGCATGTTATATCAAGATGCCAGCATGTTATATCAAGATGCCAGCATGTTATATCAAGATGCCAGCATGTTATATCAAGATGCCAGCATGTTATATCAAGATGCCAGCATGTTATATCAAGATGCCAGCATGTTATATCAAGATGCCAGCATGTTATATCAAGATGCCAGCATGTTATATCAAGATGCCAGCATGTTATATCAAGATGCCAGCATGTTATATCAAGATGCCAGCATGTTATATCAAGATGCCAGCATGTTATATCAAGATGCCAGCATGTTATATCAAGATGCCAGCATGTTATATCAAGATGCCAGCATGTTATATCAAGATGCCAGCATGTTATATCAAGATGCCAGCATGTTATATCAAGATGCCAGCATGTTATATCAAGATGCCAGCATGTTATATCAAGATGCCAGCATGTTATATCAAGATGCCAGCATGTTATATCAAGATGCCAGCATGTTATATCAAGATGCCAGCATGTTATATCAAGATGCCAGCATGTTATATCAAGATGCCAGCATGTTATATCAAGATGCCAGCATGTTATATCAAGATGCCAGCATGTTATATCAAGATGCCAGCATGTTATATCAAGATGCCAGCATGTTATATCAAGATGCCAGCATGTTATATCAAGATGCCAGCATGTTATATCAAGATGCCAGCATGTTATATCAAGATGCCAGCATGTTATATCAAGATGCCAGCATGTTATATCAAGATGCCAGCATGTTATATCAAGATGCCAGCATGTTATATCAAGATGCCAGCATGTTATATCAAGATGCCAGCATGTTATATCAAGATGCCAGCATGTTATATCAAGATGCCAGCATGTTATATCAAGATGCCAGCATGTTATATCAAGATGCCAGCATGTTATATCAAGATGCCAGCATGTTATATCAAGATGCCAGCATGTTATATCAAGATGCCAGCATGTTATATCAAGATGCCAGCATGTTATATCAAGATGCCAGCATGTTATATTGCAAAATTAGATAAAACGTGTGGTCTAGAAAGGGTTGGCTCCGTCTATATAAATATATATATAAGATTAGATTCGCCTTCGTCTACGGGGAGAATATAATTATTTAAATGATTCGGTGTCGCTCATTGAGTGCCAAGTACTACTACAATGGGGAATCAGGGGAAATACATATAATGTTAAATGGTGATCAAAGTACTATTAATGCCCTCATAAATCAAAGTACTATTAATGCCCACATAAAATATTCATTATATAATGCATTGTAATGATCCCAAAATAATAAATGTCTATTGTGAATATTGTTATGCGGCTAATTATGGTCTTACAATATTTCTTACGACTGATCAGTACCGGGCCCCTAGGAGAAGGATGACAATGACAATGTCGTGTCCAAGGTTGTTTTCTGCTGCTAGATGCACAAGAGTAGCAATTTATTTCACACAACAAAAATACTTGCTTGAATTGGAATGACACGACTGCAATATTATTGCAAAGAATACGACTGGAGTAATTACAAAGACAGCTGACCGGAAGTGGTTTTCAAAAAGAGAATACCACTGTAATTAGAACGAGTTACGGCAAGAGTAAACGCAACAGAATACTATTGTAGTTATTTCAAAAGATACGGCTGAAGTTATTTTAAATTAACGACAGGGGCAAACAAAATACAGAGTGGCAGAAGGCCAAGATACTTTTAAATTACAAAACAGACTGTGACCAAAGAAGTCCAGTCAAAAATGATAATTACTGGAAAAATAGGAACAGCACAAAAGTAAATTTTATGTTTCGACAAATGGAGGATCGAAGCCAAGCTTCTTGATTGTTGAAAGGTCGGGTCGTCTCTAGTTCCGTGTGAGCGGAGCAAGACCTCAAGTAAGAGTGCCCCGAGGTTCTCCACAGTTTCCACCCTCTTCCTCCGTCTGCGTGGCAAAGAACCTTCCAGAAAGATTTTTCTGGTGAATCAGGCGGGTGAGGCGGCGGGAATCCAGGAGAACGAGCAGGACTTTTAGAGCCTGCTCTCATCCCGTTATGTCAGATAAGAAGGCTCCGGGTGGGCGTTTTAGGGGCGGCCTGACATCCGGTTCAATCAAATAAGAGCTTCCGGCGGGTGTTTTCACGGTCCTCTCCTCGACAAACGACTTGCGACAATTTCAGAGACAGGGACAGAAATTGCGTAATGGCCAATGGACGGAGTTCTGCGACAAACAAGTTAGTGACTTTGCAACGGAAAAAAATGACGGCTTCGACAGAAATAGCGACTTTGACTGAAATGACGATTTCGACATGAAAATGATAGTTTCGGCAAAAAATGATGATAATTTCGACAAAAAAATTACAATTTCGGCATAAAAATGACAATTTCGACTTTGAATGGAAATTTCGACAAAAGATTTTACAAATCCAGTGCAACGAGGGAATTCCAGTGATGTCGTATAGAATCGTCAGTTATGTTGCGGCTGTCAAATCGGTGCGGTGGGTCGTACAAAGTAGTCCTCAACTTGTGGTCATCGAATAGATCGTCGAAAACCTTGTGCTGCTTTGGAGGAACCTGAGAGCCAAATTCTAAACAATTTACGGACCTTTCACGTTCTAATAATGGGTTGCTTGGCGTCTCGCTTTCAAAGTACATCAATGCATTCTGTCGAGCGTCGTGAGCGACTAACAGAATTGACAAGTCGTCTAAACGTTCGTCTGTACCTATTTCAAAAGACCAATATCCATCTCTATGCAAAGTGACGTCGACTGCCGAACTTTTAGCGCGAACCATAGTAGAGCTGCTCAGACTACGACTTTTAGTATATTTACGACTGACAGGTGACTGATGCAAAGTTGGATCTGGTACTTTGGTCTTAATTGGGGGTGCCGTAGAGTTCTGTTTTGCGCGTTTATTTGTGGTTTTCGGCTGTTCTACTACTAACGGCTGAACATTTTCACGAAAGGCGTCTGAATGATCAGATGCGGAGGGAATCCGACTGTGGGACTCGACCTCAACGGCTTTTGTGGAAATCTTCTTCGACTTTTTCTTTCGGCTGAAACGGCGTTTAGGGACTGGTATGACCTTTACAGGTGTGCTAGAAATCTCCGAACCAGATTGTTCACGACTATGATCGTCAGAAACATGCTCAGAATTATCATTTAAATTAGAAATTAAAGAATTAGGACTATTAAGCGTCGTGTGTGCGTCATTATGAACTGTAACTAGGTTCTTATATCTATTAATTAAATTAGAACTTAAAGAATTAGAACTAGCATTAAGTTGAGAAATAAAATTAGTATTATTATTGTTAGAACTAGTATTATCTGCATTCGGCATAAATAAACGACTGTTTCGTCTGCGCCTACGTTTATGAGCCTTAGTAAAATTATTAAAGATATTGAAAAATTCACCAAATAATTCACGGAAAAGTTTCGTCAGTTCAATTAGTTTTCCGACTGATTTGGCTTTGGAGCGGCATGGATCGATTGAGAGCTAGCGTCGGAAGATTGTGGTGCTGAATAGTACTTATGATAATAAGGTGGATCTCCTCTTATTCTTTTCCTGCAGAATCTCCGGATATGATTAACTATGCCACAATGATCGCAAATGACCTTATTATCAGCTGTTCTATGCGCTTTTCCAAAAGCTGGACGACTGAGAACAGAAGAATTCTGCATGAAATTATTTAAATTAACCGTGGACAAAAACTGCTTGATTTCGTCTACTTGCGTCTGTATGCTGGTCATCTGTTGTTTCAAATAATTGATTTCAGTAAAAATGTCGGCTGTGAACACTACTGGTGTATGCTTCACCGACATGGCAGGTGAATTGCCTAAACATGGAGACCTCATCTTTACTTATAATAGTATTTATGGTGAGCCAATTTGAAAAAGTTCAAATAATTAAAACGAACAGTTGATGTTTACAAATAAAATGAGCATACGGCTGGATTTGTTCGCACTAGTGTCCGCTAAATGTTCGAAAATATTTAAAGAATTGCAAATAGTGGTCAAAAGTTACTAAAAATATTGCAGTTATTTGTTAAAAAGAATAAAAAGTTAAAATAAATCGTGTCGTCTTATCGCTAAAATTGAATAAGAATAAACGTAGAATAATACGCGCGGCCTAATGTGTATGTACTATAAGTAGGTAATAGTAAGTAGGTACCAAAAAGAATCATGAATGCGTAATGAGCTAAATGACTGTAAGGACCAAGACTTACAATTTATACAGGTAAAAGAAACGACCAAACTTGTACTCTTAGACTAGGCGTCTTTGTTTAGCGGCTGTAAGGTTAAAATAAATGCAACATTAGTTTTAGGTACTTGTTTGTGCTAGCTTCCTTTGTACTTTCCTGCAATTAAGACTGACAAAGAGAACAATGTTAGCTTATGTACTTTATAATGTAATAAGTATGTAGCTTTAGGACTAGGGCGGGGCTTGTAGGTTATCGGCTTTATGTTTGAGCTGTTGGAATTAATGACTGTAAAGAGAAAGGTATATTACGTCAGCAATCGGCCATTGAAATAAAATGATGAATTGGGAGCAGCGTGGCGGCTAAATGCCCAAAAACTTCTAATACAAATAAAATGTACAAAACAGCTTAAAATTTTAGGTATGGGGCGGCTGGGAAAAAATTGCAAAAGGCAATTTGCAAAAATTAAAGTATTAGGTTCAAGACGGCAGAAAGGGAATGGTTCGGCAAAGGAAAATGTCTCGACTGGGGATTTGTTTTATTTTCGGTGTAGCTCAGAGAGTAGAGTAGCTGGCCCTCGACGATAGAGGAAAGAAAATTAATTTAGAAAAATAAAAATAGGAGCTTGGAGTGAGTGGGAGGGGTGTGGCAATTGTTTTTGCATTGAGTGGCAATGCAAAAATAATCGTCACCCTTATATCAAACCGCACCTTGCAAAATTAGATAAAACGTGTGGTCTAGAAAGGGTTGGCTCCGTCTATATAAATATATATATAAGATTAGATTCGCCTTCGTCTACGGGGAGAATATAATTATTTAAATGATTCGGTGTCGCTCATTGAGTGCCAAGTACTACTACAATGGGGAATCAGGGGGAAATACATATAATGTTAAATGGTGATCAAAGTACTATTAATGCCCTCATAAATCAAAGTACTATTAATGCCCACATAAAATATTCATTATATAATGCATTGTAATGATCCCAAAATAATAAATGTCTATTGTGAATATTGTTATGCGGCTAATTATGGTCTTACAATATTTCTTACGACTGATCAGTACCGGGCCCCTAGGAGAAGGATGACAATGACAATGTCGTGTCCAAGGTTGTTTTCTGCTGCTAGATGCACAAGAGTAGCAATTTATTTCACACAACAAAAATACTTGCTTGAATTGGAATGACACGACTGCAATATTATTGCAAAGAATACGACTGGAGTAATTACAAAGACAGCTGACCGGAAGTGGTTTTCAAAAAGAGAATACCACTGTAATTAGAACGAGTTACGGCAAGAGTAAACGCAACAGAATACTATTGTAGTTATTTCAAAAGATACGGCTGAAGTTATTTTAAATTAACGACAGGGGCAAACAAAATACAGAGTGGCAGAAGGCCAAGATACTTTTAAATTACAAAACAGACTGTGACCAAAGAAGTCCAGTCAAAAATGATAATTACTGGAAAAATAGGAACAGCACAAAAGTAAATTTTATGTTTCGACAAATGGAGGATCGAAGCCAAGCTTCTTGATTGTTGAAAGGTCGGGTCGTCTCTAGTTCCGTGTGAGCGGAGCAAGACCTCAAGTAAGAGTGCCCCGAGGTTCTCCACAGTTTCCACCCTCTTCCTCCGTCTGCGTGGCAAAGAACCTTCCAGAAAGATTTTTCTGGTGAATCAGGCGGGTGAGGCGGCGGGAATCCAGGAGAACGAGCAGGACTTTTAGAGCCTGCTCTCAATATCAAGATGCCAGCATGTTATATCAAGATGCCAGCATGTTATATCAAGATGCCAGCATGTTATATCAAGATGCCAGCATGTTATATCAAGATGCCAGCATGTTATATCAAGATGCCAGCATGTTATATCAAGATGCCAGCATGTTATATCAAGATGCCAGCATGTTATATCAAGATGCCAGCATGTTATATCAAGATGCCAGCATGTTATATCAAGATGCCAGCATGTTATATCAAGATGCCAGCATGTTATATCAAGATGCCAGCATGTTATATCAAGATGCCAGCATGTTATATCAAGATGCCAGCATGTTATATCAAGATGCCAGCATGTTATATCAAGATGCCAGCATGTTATATCAAGATGCCAGCATGTTATATCAAGATGCCAGCATGTTATATCAAGATGCCAGCATGTTATATCAAGATGCCAGCATGTTATATCAAGATGCCAGCATGTTATATCAAGATGCCAGCATGTTATATCAAGATGCCAGCATGTTATATCAAGATGCCAGCATGTTATATCAAGATGCCAGCATGTTATATCAAGATGCCAGCATGTTATATCAAGATGCCAGCATGTTATATCAAGATGCCAGCATGTTATATCAAGATGCCAGCATGTTATATCAAGATGCCAGCATGTTATATCAAGATGCCAGCATGTTATATCAAGATGCCAGCATGTTATATCAAGATGCCAGCATGTTATATCAAGATGCCAGCATGTTATATCAAGATGCCAGCATGTTATATCAAGATGCCAGCATGTTATATCAAGATGCCAGCATGTTATATCAAGATGCCAGCATGTTATATCAAGATGCCAGCATGTTATATCAAGATGCCAGCATGTTATATCAAGATGCCAGCATGTTATATCAAGATGCCAGCATGTTATATCAAGATGCCAGCATGTTATATCAAGATGCCAGCATGTTATATCAAGATGCCAGCATGTTATATCAAGATGCCAGCATGTTATATCAAGATGCCAGCATGTTATATCAAGATGCCAGCATGTTATATCAAGATGCCAGCATGTTATATCAAGATGCCAGCATGTTATATCAAGATGCCAGCATGTTATATCAAGATGCCAGCATGTTATATCAAGATGCCAGCATGTTATATCAAGATGCCAGCATGTTATATCAAGATGCCAGCATGTTATATCAAGATGCCAGCATGTTATATCAAGATGCCAGCATGTTATATCAAGATGCCAGCATGTTATATCAAGATGCCAGCATGTTATATCAAGATGCCAGCATGTTATATCAAGATGCCAGCATGTTATATCAAGATGCCAGCATGTTATATCAAGATGCCAGCATGTTATATCAAGATGCCAGCATGTTATATCAAGATGCCAGCATGTTATATCAAGATGCCAGCATGTTATATCAAGATGCCAGCATGTTATATCAAGATGCCAGCATGTTATATCAAGATGCCAGCATGTTATATCAAGATGCCAGCATGTTATATCAAGATGCCAGCATGTTATATCAAGATGCCAGCATGTTATATCAAGATGCCAGCATGTTATATCAAGATGCCAGCATGTTATATCAAGATGCCAGCATGTTATATCAAGATGCCAGCATGTTATATCAAGATGCCAGCATGTTATATCAAGATGCCAGCATGTTATATCAAGATGCCAGCATGTTATATCAAGATGCCAGCATGTTATATCAAGATGCCAGCATGTTATATCAAGATGCCAGCATGTTATATCAAGATGCCAGCATGTTATATCAAGATGCCAGCATGTTATATCAAGATGCCAGCATGTTATATCAAGATGCCAGCATGTTATATCAAGATGCCAGCATGTTATATCAAGATGCCAGCATGTTATATCAAGATGCCAGCATGTTATATCAAGATGCCAGCATGTTATATCAAGATGCCAGCATGTTATATCAAGATGCCAGCATGTTATATCAAGATGCCAGCATGTTATATCAAGATGCCAGCATGTTATATCAAGATGCCAGCATGTTATATCAAGATGCCAGCATGTTATATCAAGATGCCAGCATGTTATATCAAGATGCCAGCATGTTATATCAAGATGCCAGCATGTTATATCAAGATGCCAGCATGTTATATCAAGATGCCAGCATGTTATATCAAGATGCCAGCATGTTATATCAAGATGCCAGCATGTTATATCAAGATGCCAGCATGTTATATCAAGATGCCAGCATGTTATATCAAGATGCCAGCATGTTATATCAAGATGCCAGCATGTTATATCAAGATGCCAGCATGTTATATCAAGATGCCAGCATGTTATATCAAGATGCCAGCATGTTATATCAAGATGCCAGCATGTTATATCAAGATGCCAGCATGTTATATCAAGATGCCAGCATGTTATATCAAGATGCCAGCATGTTATATCAAGATGCCAGCATGTTATATCAAGATGCCAGCATGTTATATCAAGATGCCAGCATGTTATATCAAGATGCCAGCATGTTATATCAAGATGCCAGCATGTTATATCAAGATGCCAGCATGTTATATCAAGATGCCAGCATGTTATATCAAGATGCCAGCATGTTATATCAAGATGCCAGCATGTTATATCAAGATGCCAGCATGTTATATCAAGATGCCAGCATGTTATATCAAGATGCCAGCATGGTATATCAAGATGCCAGCATGGTATATCAAGATGCCAGCATGTTATATCAAGATGCCAGCATGTTATATCAAGATGCCAGCATGTTATATCAAGATGCCAGCATGTTATATCAAGATGCCAGCATGTTATATCAAGATGCCAGCATGTTATATCAAGATGCCAGCATGTTATATCAAGATGCCAGCATGTTATATCAAGATGCCAGCATGTTATATCAAGATGCCAGCATGTTATATCAAGATGCCAGCATGTTATATCAAGATGCCAGCATGTTATATCAAGATGCCAGCATGTTATATCAAGATGCCAGCATGTTATATCAAGATGCCAGCATGTTATATCAAGATGCCAGCATGTTATATCAAGATGCCAGCATGTTATATCAAGATGCCAGCATGTTATATCAAGATGCCAGCATGTTATATCAAGATGCCAGCATGTTATATCAAGATGCCAGCATGTTATATCAAGATGCCAGCATGTTATATCAAGATGCCAGCATGTTATATCAAGATGCCAGCATGTTATATCAAGATGCCAGCATGTTATATCAAGATGCCAGCATGTTATATCAAGATGCCAGCATGTTATATCAAGATGCCAGCATGTTATATCAAGATGCCAGCATGTTATATCAAGATGCCAGCATGTTATATTGCAAAATTAGATAAAACGTGTGGTCTAGAAAGGGTTGGCTCCGTCTATATAAATATATATATAAGATTAGATTCGCCTTCGTCTACGGGGAGAATATAATTATTTAAATGATTCGGTGTCGCTCATTGAGTGCCAAGTACTACTACAATGGGGAATCAGGGGGAAATACATATAATGTTAAATGGTGATCAAAGTACTATTAATGCCCTCATAAATCAAAGTACTATTAATGCCCACATAAAATATTCATTATATAATGCATTGTAATGATCCCAAAATAATAAATGTCTATTGTGAATATTGTTATGCGGCTAATTATGGTCTTACAATATTTCTTACGACTGATCAGTACCGGGCCCCTAGGAGAAGGATGACAATGACAATGTCGTGTCCAAGGTTGTTTTCTGCTGCTAGATGCACAAGAGTAGCAATTTATTTCACACAACAAAAATACTTGCTTGAATTGGAATGACACGACTGCAATATTATTGCAAAGAATACGACTGGAGTAATTACAAAGACAGCTGACCGGAAGTGGTTTTCAAAAAGAGAATACCACTGTAATTAGAACGAGTTACGGCAAGAGTAAACGCAACAGAATACTATTGTAGTTATTTCAAAAGATACGGCTGAAGTTATTTTAAATTAACGACAGGGGCAAACAAAATACAGAGTGGCAGAAGGCCAAGATACTTTTAAATTACAAAACAGACTGTGACCAAAGAAGTCCAGTCAAAAATGATAATTACTGGAAAAATAGGAACAGCACAAAAGTAAATTTTATGTTTCGACAAATGGAGGATCGAAGCCAAGCTTCTTGATTGTTGAAAGGTCGGGTCGTCTCTAGTTCCGTGTGAGCGGAGCAAGACCTCAAGTAAGAGTGCCCCGAGGTTCTCCACAGTTTCCACCCTCTTCCTCCGTCTGCGTGGCAAAGAACCTTCCAGAAAGATTTTTCTGGTGAATCAGGCGGGTGAGGCGGCGGGAATCCAGGAGAACGAGCAGGACTTTTAGAGCCTGCTCTCATCCCGTTATGTCAGATAAGAAGGCTCCGGGTGGGCGTTTTAGGGGCGGCCTGACATCCGGTTCAATCAAATAAGAGCTTCCGGCGGGTGTTTTCACGGTCCTCTCCTCGACAAACGACTTGCGACAATTTCAGAGACAGGGACAGAAATTGCGTAATGGCCAATGGACGGAGTTCTGCGACAAACAAGTTAGTGACTTTGCAACGGAAAAAAATGACGGCTTCGACAGAAATAGCGACTTTGACTGAAATGACGATTTCGACATGAAAATGATAGTTTCGGCAAAAAATGATGATAATTTCGACAAAAAAAATTACAATTTCGGCATAAAAATGACAATTTCGACTTTGAATGGAAATTTCGACAAAAGATTTTACAAATCCAGTGCAACGAGGGAATTCCAGTGATGTCGTATAGAATCGTCAGTTATGTTGCGGCTGTCAAATCGGTGCGGTGGGTCGTACAAAGTAGTCCTCAACTTGTGGTCATCGAATAGATCGTCGAAAACCTTGTGCTGCTTTGGAGGAACCTGAGAGCCAAATTCTAAACAATTTACGGACCTTTCACGTTCTAATAATGGGTTGCTTGGCGTCTCGCTTTCAAAGTACATCAATGCATTCTGTCGAGCGTCGTGAGCGACTAACAGAATTGACAAGTCGTCTAAACGTTCGTCTGTACCTATTTCAAAAGACCAATATCCATCTCTATGCAAAGTGACGTCGACTGCCGAACTTTTAGCGCGAACCATAGTAGAGCTGCTCAGACTACGACTTTTAGTATATTTACGACTGACAGGTGACTGATGCAAAGTTGGATCTGGTACTTTGGTCTTAATTGGGGGTGCCGTAGAGTTCTGTTTTGCGCGTTTATTTGTGGTTTTCGGCTGTTCTACTACTAACGGCTGAACATTTTCACGAAAGGCGTCTGAATGATCAGATGCGGAGGGAATCCGACTGTGGGACTCGACCTCAACGGCTTTTGTGGAAATCTTCTTCGACTTTTTCTTTCGGCTGAAACGGCGTTTAGGGACTGGTATGACCTTTACAGGTGTGCTAGAAATCTCCGAACCAGATTGTTCACGACTATGATCGTCAGAAACATGCTCAGAATTATCATTTAAATTAGAAATTAAAGAATTAGGACTATTAAGCGTCGTGTGTGCGTCATTATGAACTGTAACTAGGTTCTTATATCTATTAATTAAATTAGAACTTAAAGAATTAGAACTAGCATTAAGTTGAGAAATAAAATTAGTATTATTATTGTTAGAACTAGTATTATCTGCATTCGGCATAAATAAACGACTGTTTCGTCTGCGCCTACGTTTATGAGCCTTAGTAAAATTATTAAAGATATTGAAAAATTCACCAAATAATTCACGGAAAAGTTTCGTCAGTTCAATTAGTTTTCCGACTGATTTGGCTTTGGAGCGGCATGGATCGATTGAGAGCTAGCGTCGGAAGATTGTGGTGCTGAATAGTACTTATGATAATAAGGTGGATCTCCTCTTATTCTTTTCCTGCAGAATCTCCGGATATGATTAACTATGCCACAATGATCGCAAATGACCTTATTATCAGCTGTTCTATGCGCTTTTCCAAAAGCTGGACGACTGAGAACAGAAGAATTCTGCATGAAATTATTTAAATTAACCGTGGACAAAAACTGCTTGATTTCGTCTACTTGCGTCTGTATGCTGGTCATCTGTTGTTTCAAATAATTGATTTCAGTAAAAATGTCGGCTGTGAACACTACTGGTGTATGCTTCACCGACATGGCAGGTGAATTGCCTAAACATGGAGACCTCATCTTTACTTATAATAGTATTTATGGTGAGCCAATTTGAAAAAGTTCAAATAATTAAAACGAACAGTTGATGTTTACAAATAAAATGAGCATACGGCTGGATTTGTTCGCACTAGTGTCCGCTAAATGTTCGAAAATATTTAAAGAATTGCAAATAGTGGTCAAAAGTTACTAAAAATATTGCAGTTATTTGTTAAAAAGAATAAAAAGTTAAAATAAATCGTGTCGTCTTATCGCTAAAATTGAATAAGAATAAACGTAGAATAATACGCGCGGCCTAATGTGTATGTACTATAAGTAGGTAATAGTAAGTAGGTACCAAAAAGAATCATGAATGCGTAATGAGCTAAATGACTGTAAGGACCAAGACTTACAATTTATACAGGTAAAAGAAACGACCAAACTTGTACTCTTAGACTAGGCGTCTTTGTTTAGCGGCTGTAAGGTTAAAATAAATGCAACATTAGTTTTAGGTACTTGTTTGTGCTAGCTTCCTTTGTACTTTCCTGCAATTAAGACTGACAAAGAGAACAATGTTAGCTTATGTACTTTATAATGTAATAAGTATGTAGCTTTAGGACTAGGGCGGGGCTTGTAGGTTATCGGCTTTATGTTTGAGCTGTTGGAATTAATGACTGTAAGGAGAAAGGTACATTACGTCAGCAATCGGCCATTGAAATAAAATGATGAATTGGGAGCAGCGTGGCGGCTAAATGCCCAAAAACTTCTAATACAAATAAAATGTACAAAACAGCTTAAAATTTTAGGTATGGGGCGGCTGGGAAAAAATTGCAAAAGGCAATTTGCAAAAATTAAAGTATTAGGTTCAAGACGGCAGAAAGGGAATGGTTCGGCAAAGGAAAATGTCTCGACTGGGGATTTGTTTTATTTTCGGTGTAGCTCAGAGAGTAGAGTAGCTGGCCCTCGACGATAGAGGAAAGAAAATTAATTTAGAAAAATAAAAATAGGAGCTTGGAGTGAGTGGGAGGGGTGTGGCAATTGTTTTTGCATTGAGTGGCAATGCAAAAATAATCGTCACCCTTATATCAAACCGCACCTTGCAAAATTAGATAAAACGTGTGGTCTAGAAAGGGTTGGCTCCGTCTATATAAATATATATATAAGATTAGATTCGCCTTCGTCTACGGGGAGAATATAATTATTTAAATGATTCGGTGTCGCTCATTGAGTGCCAAGTACTACTACAATGGGGAATCAGGGGGAAATACATATAATGTTAAATGGTGATCAAAGTACTATTAATGCCCTCATAAATCAAAGTACTATTAATGCCCACATAAAATATTCATTATATAATGCATTGTAATGATCCCAAAATAATAAATGTCTATTGTGAATATTGTTATGCGGCTAATTATGGTCTTACAATATTTCTTACGACTGATCAGTACCGGGCCCCTAGGAGAAGGATGACAATGACAATGTCGTGTCCAAGGTTGTTTTCTGCTGCTAGATGCACAAGAGTAGCAATTTATTTCACACAACAAAAATACTTGCTTGAATTGGAATGACACGACTGCAATATTATTGCAAAGAATACGACTGGAGTAATTACAAAGACAGCTGACCGGAAGTGGTTTTCAAAAAGAGAATACCACTGTAATTAGAACGAGTTACGGCAAGAGTAAACGCAACAGAATACTATTGTAGTTATTTCAAAAGATACGGCTGAAGTTATTTTAAATTAACGACAGGGGCAAACAAAATACAGAGTGGCAGAAGGCCAAGATACTTTTAAATTACAAAACAGACTGTGACCAAAGAAGTCCAGTCAAAAATGATAATTACTGGAAAAATAGGAACAGCACAAAAGTAAATTTTATGTTTCGACAAATGGAGGATCGAAGCCAAGCTTCTTGATTGTTGAAAGGTCGGGTCGTCTCTAGTTCCGTGTGAGCGGAGCAAGACCTCAAGTAAGAGTGCCCCGAGGTTCTCCACAGTTTCCACCCTCTTCCTCCGTCTGCGTGGCAAAGAACCTTCCAGAAAGATTTTTCTGGTGAATCAGGCGGGTGAGGCGGCGGGAATCCAGGAGAACGAGCAGGACTTTTAGAGCCTGCTCTCATCCCGTTATGTCAGATAAGAAGGCTCCGGGTGGGCGTTTTAGGGGCGGCCTGACATCCGGTTCAATCAAATAAGAGCTTCCGGCGGGTGTTTTCACGGTCCTCTCCTCGACAAACGACTTGCGACAATTTCAGAGACAGGGACAGAAATTGCGTAATGGCCAATGGACGGAGTTCTGCGACAAACAAGTTAGTGACTTTGCAACGGAAAAAAATGACGGCTTCGACAGAAATAGCGACTTTGACTGAAATGACGATTTCGACATGAAAATGATAGTTTCGGCAAAAAATGATGATAATTTCGACAAAAAAAATTACAATTTCGGCATAAAAATGACAATTTCGACTTTGAATGGAAATTTCGACAAAAGATTTTACAAATCCAGTGCAACGAGGGAATTCCAGTGATGTCGTATAGAATCGTCAGTTATGTTGCGGCTGTCAAATCGGTGCGGTGGGTCGTACAAAGTAGTCCTCAACTTGTGGTCATCGAATAGATCGTCGAAAACCTTGTGCTGCTTTGGAGGAACCTGAGAGCCAAATTCTAAACAATTTACGGACCTTTCACGTTCTAATAATGGGTTGCTTGGCGTCTCGCTTTCAAAGTACATCAATGCATTCTGTCGAGCGTCGTGAGCGACTAACAGAATTGACAAGTCGTCTAAACGTTCGTCTGTACCTATTTCAAAAGACCAATATCCATCTCTATGCAAAGTGACGTCGACTGCCGAACTTTTAGCGCGAACCATAGTAGAGCTGCTCAGACTACGACTTTTAGTATATTTACGACTGACAGGTGACTGATGCAAAGTTGGATCTGGTACTTTGGTCTTAATTGGGGGTGCCGTAGAGTTCTGTTTTGCGCGTTTATTTGTGGTTTTCGGCTGTTCTACTACTAACGGCTGAACATTTTCACGAAAGGCGTCTGAATGATCAGATGCGGAGGGAATCCGACTGTGGGACTCGACCTCAACGGCTTTTGTGGAAATCTTCTTCGACTTTTTCTTTCGGCTGAAACGGCGTTTAGGGACTGGTATGACCTTTACAGGTGTGCTAGAAATCTCCGAACCAGATTGTTCACGACTATGATCGTCAGAAACATGCTCAGAATTATCATTTAAATTAGAAATTAAAGAATTAGGACTATTAAGCGTCGTGTGTGCGTCATTATGAACTGTAACTAGGTTCTTATATCTATTAATTAAATTAGAACTTAAAGAATTAGAACTAGCATTAAGTTGAGAAATAAAATTAGTATTATTATTGTTAGAACTAGTATTATCTGCATTCGGCATAAATAAACGACTGTTTCGTCTGCGCCTACGTTTATGAGCCTTAGTAAAATTATTAAAGATATTGAAAAATTCACCAAATAATTCACGGAAAAGTTTCGTCAGTTCAATTAGTTTTCCGACTGATTTGGCTTTGGAGCGGCATGGATCGATTGAGAGCTAGCGTCGGAAGATTGTGGTGCTGAATAGTACTTATGATAATAAGGTGGATCTCCTCTTATTCTTTTCCTGCAGAATCTCCGGATATGATTAACTATGCCACAATGATCGCAAATGACCTTATTATCAGCTGTTCTATGCGCTTTTCCAAAAGCTGGACGACTGAGAACAGAAGAATTCTGCATGAAATTATTTAAATTAACCGTGGACAAAAACTGCTTGATTTCGTCTACTTGCGTCTGTATGCTGGTCATCTGTTGTTTCAAATAATTGATTTCAGTAAAAATGTCGGCTGTGAACACTACTGGTGTATGCTTCACCGACATGGCAGGTGAATTGCCTAAACATGGAGACCTCATCTTTACTTATAATAGTATTTATGGTGAGCCAATTTGAAAAAGTTCAAATAATTAAAACGAACAGTTGATGTTTACAAATAAAATGAGCATACGGCTGGATTTGTTCGCACTAGTGTCCGCTAAATGTTCGAAAATATTTAAAGAATTGCAAATAGTGGTCAAAAGTTACTAAAAATATTGCAGTTATTTGTTAAAAAGAATAAAAAGTTAAAATAAATCGTGTCGTCTTATCGCTAAAATTGAATAAGAATAAACGTAGAATAATACGCGCGGCCTAATGTGTATGTACTATAAGTAGGTAATAGTAAGTAGGTACCAAAAAGAATCATGAATGCGTAATGAGCTAAACAGTGTTCTATCTACCACTGGGAGGGTGCTTAGTGCTTAGTGGTAAAAAGTGCTTAGTGGGTGGTAAAATTAGGAGGGTGGTTAGTGGGAGAAAGTGCTTAGTGGGAAAAAGTAGTATAAAATAACGAATTGGGAGTAACAAATGTTTCCCGGTGTTATTATCGTTTAACATAGCTCAGTTTACAATTGTCAATTGTGTTCAGTGTACATCAACATGTATTGAAAGCAATTGAAGTTCAATTCATGTAAATGCAAACTGAACACAATTAATTGATGTTTAGTGTTAGTTAGTTAGTGATATTTAGTGTGAAATAAGTAATTGCAGAAATGAAAATCTTAATGCATGACAAATCATTACTTGCATTATACTTGGAAATGTATTTGAACATATAAAGTACAGCGCATTTAGTGGGCTACCGCGTATGAAACAAACATCCATAACTTGTCTCCACTCTCCTTTTAATAGTAAGACAACTGCAAAATGCTTTCCTAAGGATTTCTGAAATGAAAGAAGTAAGTGTTCTCATAAACCAAAACGTTGTCACTTGGAGTGAATTATTCCAATTTTATCCAATAAATGATGTGATCAGTTATTGAATGATCAGTTATTGGACAAATGTTGCAATAATTTGTTTTTATCATAACGTGTAGGTTTGTTTATTTCAGAAATGCCTAGGAGTGCACTTTTCAGTTGTCTTCACTATAATAGAAGGGTGAAGACGAAGGTAGAGCAATGTTAACTTCATACGTTGTGCCCTAAATACGCTGCCTTTTACCCACTAAGCACTTTACACCACTAAGCATTTTTACCACTTTTTACCAGGTGGGTGGTAAAATCTCTGGATGGGTGGTAAATATTGAACACTGGAGCTAAATGACTGTAAGGACCAAGACTTACAATTTATACAGGTAAAAGAAACGACCAAACTTGTACTCTTAGACTAGGCGTCTTTGTTTAGCGGCTGTAAGGTTAAAATAAATGCAACATTAGTTTTAGGTACTTGTTTGTGCTAGCTTCCTTTGTACTTTCCTGCAATTAAGACTGACAAAAGAGCTATATTAGCTTATGTACTCTGCAATGCTATAGTTATTGTAGCTTTATGCATAGGGCGGGGCTTGTAGGTTATCGGCTTTATGTTTGAGCTGTTGGGATTAATGACTGTAAAGAGAAAGGTGCATTACGTCAGCAATCGGCCATTGAAATAAAATGATGAATTGGGAGCGGCGTGGCGGCTAAATGCCCAAAAACTTCTAATACAAATAAAATGTACAAAACAGCTTAAAATTTTAGGTATGGGGCGGCTGGGAAAAAATTGCAAAAGGCAATTTGCAAAAATTAAAGTATTAGGTTCAAGACGGCAGAAAGGGAATGGTTCGGCAAAGGAAAATGTCTCGACTGGGGATTTGTTTTATTTTCGGTGTAGCTCAGAGAGTAGAGTAGCTGGCCCTCGACGATAGAGGAAAGAAAATTAATTTAGAAAAATAAAAATAGGAGCTTGGAGTGAGTGGGAGGGGTGTGGCAATTGTTTTTGCATTGAGTGGCAATGCAAAAATAATCGTCACCCTTATATCAAACCGCACCTTGCAAAATTAGATAAAACGTGTGGTCTAGAAAGGGTTGGCTCCGTCTATATAAATATATATATAAGATTAGATTCGCCTTCGTCTACGGGGAGAATATAATTATTTAAATGATTCGGTGTCGCTCATTGAGTGCCAAGTACTACTACAATGGGGAATCAGGGGGAAATACATATAATGTTAAATGGTGATCAAAGTACTATTAATGCCCTCATAAATCAAAGTACTATTAATGCCCACATAAAATATTCATTATATAATGCATTGTAATGATCCCAAAATAATAAATGTCTATTGTGAATATTGTTATGCGGCTAATTATGGTCTTACAATATTTCTTACGACTGATCAGTACCGGGCCCCTAGGAGAAGGATGACAATGACAATGTCGTGTCCAAGGTTGTTTTCTGCTGCTAGATGCACAAGAGTAGCAATTTATTTCACACAACAAAAATACTTGCTTGAATTGGAATGACACGACTGCAATATTATTGCAAAGAATACGACTGGAGTAATTACAAAGACAGCTGACCGGAAGTGGTTTTCAAAAAGAGAATACCACTGTAATTAGAACGAGTTACGGCAAGAGTAAACGCAACAGAATACTATTGTAGTTATTTCAAAAGATACGGCTGAAGTTATTTTAAATTAACGACAGGGGCAAACAAAATACAGAGTGGCAGAAGGCCAAGATACTTTTAAATTACAAAACAGACTGTGACCAAAGAAGTCCAGTCAAAAATGATAATTACTGGAAAAATAGGAACAGCACAAAAGTAAATTTTATGTTTCGACAAATGGAGGATCGAAGCCAAGCTTCTTGATTGTTGAAAGGTCGGGTCGTCTCTCCCTTTCTAGTTCTGTGTGAGCAGAGCAAGGCCCAAAGTAAGAGTGCCACGAGGTTCTCCACAGTTTCCACCGTCTTCCTCCGTCTGCGTGGCAAAGAACCTTCCAGAAAGATTTTTCTGGTGAATCAGGCGGGCGAGGCGGCGGGAATCAAGGAGAACGAGCAGGACTTTTAGAGCCTGCTCTCAATATATATCTCTGTTTAAACAGTAGAAAAATGTTCTTTCCTCAGAGTAAGTCAAATAAATAACTTTGCCATTCTTAGGCTGAAACATGTGGATATAATTACCTTCTTTTCTCACATAGCCACAAACCGGTTTTGTAAGATTCCTGTCATATGCGTAGACAGAAGTGAAATTTAAATATTCAGCCATCATTTCAAAGACTGCCAAATGTTTCTTAGCAGAAATACATTGTCTAAGTATTCCTTTGTTAATAAGTAAGTAAGGGTTCGAAGTACATCGGAGTCGACTGCAATATTTATTGTTTGTTTCTTTAACATATACAGCAGTGATATGCATTCCATGAAGATTTCCACGTAAGCCTTTTCTTGCAAATCTTTGTTTTTGGACTTCTGATGTTGAGACATCAAATTTTGTAAATGTTTTTGTGAATGGTGACTTTTTTAAGAATTCAATGTCGCTTTTAGAATTGATGATTATAAAATAAATTTTACTCGTCCATCCAAACTTATCCACGAAATTCCGTTTGATTTCATCAAAATTATTCCTTGTGGTAATTATTAGGAACTTATCGCTTGGACGATCTCTTCTTTTACCAAATTTTGATGGCAATTTTGCGATTTTGTTAATATTCCCTTTTGGCTCCACAACTGTAAGAACACTACACTGTGTGTTTGACAACGAACTCGGGTATTTACCCCCACCTTTGTAATTTGCATACCATTTAGTATAATTACCAGTTGCGTTAACAATCACACTTCGTGGTGGGAATACAATTTTTTCAAAAACAAAATCATCCAAATTACTTCGATGTAAAACAATATCAAACTCACAATTTGACATTTTTGACAACAGAATTTTACATTCTGTACTGAAAATAAAGCATGAGAGAAGAAAGGTCGTTAAATACATTTTATGCGAAATATGCATGAAAGTGTGATTAAACTTCCGTAAAACGGAATATTATAATGCAGTATTCGTTTTTGAAAACTAAAAATATAGGTATAGTTACTTCACTTTCTGAAAATTATTCTGACAACTAATTCCGATATCCAGCAAATGATTTTCTATGTTCAATACGTTTAAAAGCTTTTAAAGTCGTGACAAGCACAAAAGCCGATCCATCCTTTGCTTTCTGAATTATGTGGACTGAAGTATTTCTAGAGTAGTCATTTGCGTCATTAGCATCGATTATGAAAATTTAATACTTCGTCTTACATAGTGCTTATGAAACCTAAGAATCTAAATCCACTATTTTATTCCGTCGGTTGTTAGATCAATATTTACAGACTTCCACATATTTCACAGTTGACTGACAGTTACAGAAGTCAGACTTAGATTTCTTATATAAGGCATTTAAAGCCTTGTAGAAATTTATTGGACCTTCAAAGCGATACCGTTCTGAATTTCGAAATCATAAAGGGGCAGCGGAATTAAAATTTTGAATATTGTGGAGAACACCTTCCAGTTTACGATTTGTTTTTCCGAATCCTCCTGTAATAAGAAATTATTTCCCAATGAAAATTCCCGTATTCAATAATCGAAACACTTAAGTTACTTTATATAAGAAAATCCCTTACAATTGTTT
>JABJWA020000210.1:0-27005 GCA_020352615.2 Yoshiicerus persimilis | reverse complement strand
TGTCATTGTATTCTGGAAATGTAAGCACCCCAATGGCGGTTCCATTGGCCACAACAGTCAGATAACTTGCAATCGGCTATTTATTTTGTAATTAAGTGTAAGTGCAATATAAATTATTAAGCAATATACGTTTTACAACTTGTATAGACTATTGAGGATTTAAAGGATTTATTCTATCTAGATTTCAATATTAAAGCATTAATTAGCCAAGTAAATTTTAGTTAATATGAATATTATCTAGATTCTATATACTACGATTTCTATATAGCTACCATACGACAATACTAGAAAATATCGGATATTAGTGACCACTATTATCTAATACGAATATAACCGAGAATAACTAATTTAATAACCATTCTTAGTTAATCGTTAGCTCTGACAAGTAATTATTACCAAAACTATTATTTAAGAGACAGCAGGCATTAAATAAAATCATTAAACATCCATTTAATTTTCTATCAGGCTAAAAATATTTAAATTTTAATATTATTATTTTAGTTATTTTAAGAAGTTGAGAAACCGTGTATATACGTACTTGCTGAAACATATGCACTTCATAGTCAATTGAAAAAATGGAATTTATTTGCGGCATACCGTGTATCTAAAAAACTGAACTTAAAAAATGCCTTCACCGGATTGTTACTCTAGAAAAAATCAACTTCTCTGTTGCAAATGATATTTGCTTTATGGTTCATAAGTTTAGTTTCCAAATACAGTGGTTATACGTGCGTAATTTTTTCACCTTTTGTATTCGTACTTACAGTGTAATTTCGGAACCATTGAACACTTGGTATAGGATGACCATCTGCAGCACAAGTAAGGTTTACATTCTTCTCTTCCACTGCAATTTCCTTCATTGTTTCCGATGTAAGAATTTTTGGCGGCCAAAATATCTAGTAAATAGTTTAAAAAACTTTTCAAAAAGATTCCAATTAAGATATGTGCTCCAAAAATGAAAATACCAACTTGTATATCCTTTGTTCTATTTTGCCATTGTTTTGAATTAAGTAGTGGAACTGCACATATGATGGTTTTTATGTCTTTGTCTCTAAACCAAATGCTAACTTTGCTCAACGGACTGTATATGTCCTTTTTCTCAGGAAATGTTTCGTCCTTCACTTTGCCTACAATCAAATCTCAAATCATGTCAGTCATTAATAATATTAGGTTTATTGAAATATTGCTTTGTTGTGACATTATAAAATATGTATTTGTTAGCGGCAACAAGCTAAATGCCCAAGCCTCCATTATAATTTGTTGAGGAGAGAGTTTCGCAACACCCCGTAGATTGAGGTACCTGGTTGCAGAGGAATTACGGATTCGTTGGTGAACATCACTAGCCATTGAATTCCATGTGCATGAAATAATGAGTGACCTTCACAGTGGAAAGTTACGTTTTGCCCTAATAAAATGTAATATTCTTGATTAAAACTTTCCAATTTTATGATAGCTTCATCAGGAACAGCCCATTCAGTATCTGATAGATAATAGAACATATGAATTATACCAAAAAAGAGCACGTTTAGCTAATTTGCATTTAATTATACAGTTATTGCTATTGTTATATTGTACATATTTTTCCATCGATGCCACTAAAATACATTTCATTATCGCGTATCAAAACATTTGTCGAAGATTTATCAGGAGAGCAAATTATCATTCCATTTTTAATATCTGAGGTAGATACACAAAGTGACCGCATCCCATTGGTTCCGCATTCAGCCGAACCAAATATACCTTTTCTTATAACTTGTATTCCGTCAGCTGTCATAATCTAAAAACATGGTCCGACAAAATCAATATTTTAAAGTTTTTGTAGAAGTGTTGCTCTGTGGCCTCACAAAATTAGAATTTCTAAATTTCTAAAGTATTTTTACTTCACCTGTTTTTCTCCAATGTGCGGCACTGCTCAATATTGTCGCATTGAAATTGCATCATACCCAATGTCTGGGTGGGGTTACTGCACATAAATTCTTTCTGCTCAGCTTTGTAAGTTATTTCAATTTTAAGTGTACGTATTTCCCAAGTATGTATCGTGGTTTCGGAGTCTACGCAATCCCAATAAATTGAACGAGAAATGTTCTTTTCGGTATCACTTATGTTTTGCAGTAGAAATGCCGGCACTTCAACTTCAGCAAAATAACGATGCTCTGGTTGACTTTTTGCATAGTGATTATAGATTACAAAACTGGGTTTCCAAACTTCCCATTTATTTCTATTGTTTCACAAAATAAGTTTGTGTTATACTGATGTGTAATTAGAAATTACGTTAGTGTCCTTCAAAATTAATGAAAATTAAATTGACCGCCTGATTAAAAGCTTTGCAGAAATGTAGGAATTTTTTGGAACCTTCCTTTGAAAAAAATAAATAAAATGAAAATTAAATTATTTAAATTATCACCTAGGGCGAATTGTAATGTTATTTTTTGTACTGCTGCATACTAGTCGTATATTATCCGAAATTGAAAGACTTGTTTTCGATTTCGGAAAATTGCCGACGAACAAGATATTCTTACTTCTGGGTCGAAATTCAGTATCTAAATGAAAATGTTGAGGTAAAACAAAAAAATTTTTGCTTTAAAAATGCAATTTTTAAAGTACATGTCGGAGATCACTGCTAATTACCCTTCGGGAAATTGAGTCTGAATTTTAGGCAGTTGGCTCCTTCCACACATTTCCCAATTTCGCTTCCAATATCTTGAACAGTGCAAACCATATAAATTGTATCTAGTTTCATAAAAGATGTTGCATTTATTCTAACAATCTTTTCTATTTCGACTCTGAAACCTTCCACGGAGTTATACGAAATGGTGGTCATATTGGAAATGATCTGTTTGATTAAAAATTGAAGTTTCAACGACGACCCATGAAATACCAATGAAGAAATTGAGTAGCAATGAAAAGAGAAATCCTCACCAGAAGTCCTTTGTTGTCCCAGCCTGCTCTAATTAGATTTACTTTGGAAATAGAAAGACAAGGCATATATATAAAGCTTTCTCGAACATCTATGTCTACTTCAGTTCTTTCAGGAACATCGAAAAATTGTATTAGTCTCCCATTCTTATATTTGGATAAACCTTTTGTCTGCATAATGTAAGCATCCCAACCTGTAGAGATCATTATTTACATTTGGCAATTAATTAAGACTTGATGTTAATGTGTTTTTATGAAAAAGGAATTTTTACGTATAGTAATGTTAACTTTCGTTTTATCCTAAATCCTGTAAAATTGTTCTTTATAGAAAAGTTTCAGTATAGTGTTTAATTTTTCGGTATAGTATTTAATTTTTCAGTATAGTGTTTAATTTTTCGGTATAGTGTTTAATTTTTCAGCATAGTATTTAATTTTTCGGTATAGTACTTAATTTTTCGGTATAGTATTTAATTTTTCGATATAGTATTTAATTTTTCGGTATAGTATTTGGACAAAAGTGCGGAGGCCTTACAAAATACCTGTGGTGTGCTGCCCATTTTATACATGTATTTCCTAGATGACCAGAATTTGTGGTAGTTCTCCTGCTTGTTGTGATTGTATAAGTAGTATATAGAGTTATATGAGTATAATGTTTATTTGTTTTGTTATTTGTTATTGGTACACTCACCTACGGATTTATGAATGGAACATGGAATATGGGTCAGTAACGTGAGATACCTAATAGTATTTAGTATTTGTATTGTAAGAATGACTCACTCATTTGCCTAGGTTAAGTTGAATAATCTGTTTACTAGGACTATGACGCACATGCTGGATACTATGTTTATGTCTTGACTCTGTATTTTATGAATGGAATGATGAAATGTATGAATGGAATTTCATAAGTGAACTGTAGTTTTTACTCAATGACTGATGCTAGTTAATCCTATGTTGTCCTACTTTTACTTCCTGTCGAATGACTTTTATAATTTATGTAATTTAATGTTAATGTACTCTGAATCACCACTTCTCTTCATTGTCTTCCATTGAAAAGTATGCGTAGAAATTTGGTATAAATACAAGTCAATTGTAATCTGTTAATCAGTGCTAAAGTAACTCTGTTGCTGAATGTTACTCTGCTCAAATTGAGATAATAAATAAAATACCAGAAAGATCTACTCTTTTGGCGTTACCTATTTCTCATGAGCACATTCACATCACACATAAGAGCAAATTTGGACTTGGTCCATTCCCATCATCTGCCATTTCTCTCAGTCACCTTGTCTCACTCTCGTTGATTCCTTGCACCCAACTTAACACCTCTCCTACAAACTTCAATCCTTTCAGCCCTAAACCAGTATTATTCTGTATAGTAAACAGTATTTAATTCTTCGGTGCCGTATATAATTTTTTGGTATAGAATTTATTTACTTTATATTAATTAACATAAAATTTGATATGAGGACTAAAGCCTTATTAACATAAAGTCTAATTGTAATTCAGGTATATTGTGTCTTACATGTGATAAATTCGAATTTCTTACTTTCTATGAAAAATCGAAGTTTCATTTGATGGCTTTGAGAATGACTTGAACTGGACAATGAATACGTAAACCAATATCCATGATTCATTGGAATCGTAGAAGCTAGATTGTCAGGAATGACCATTTTTGTTTTAAACAAATATGTGCTGGTGTCGGAATAATTAGAAAAAAATCTTTCCTTAAGAAATTTTGTGAACTGCATTCGGGGTATTCCATTTCCAAAATCCCAATTAATGGTGAACGGGTTTTGCGAGATGCATTCAAAAGAAGTCAAAGTTGTTTTTGGATTCAAGACAACTGTCAAGGAATTATTTTGATATTCATGGCAGCCACCACGGCCACTTTTGTAAGTGATGTTGTCACTGTCAGCCACTAGTGCATTTACGCTACAGTTTATTGATGGTTTACTTTCAATTATCTGGCAATAAAATGCCTTTTTATTCATTTCATTCAAACTAGAAGAAATGTTAACGCAGCAATTTGTAGGAATTATTGGAAATAGATTAGATGATATAAAGAGATATGCACACCAAATTAAACTTTTCATATTTTATATTTAAATTTCTAATTAGATGACAATTCGTGGCAAAAATAAATGAATTTTTGGATTAGTTTTGAGTTGTGAAAAAACAACATAGTAGAACTAAATCTTTTTTGGTAATGATTGTATGACTTTCTAAAGTGTACTGTGTATTTGTGTACACTGTGTATAAGGATTACTAACACTGTGTATATCTAATTTTGTGGATGACTTTTAATTGTTAAATATTATCTTCGTGTCTTCGTGTTTCCTTCTCTTTAACCACTTTTGCGGGTGACAAAGCTTTCTATAAAGGAAAATTTATTATTAAGCATTAGATGGTTATATATTCTTGTGCTGTGTGGCAACATAGATTCCAGTGCACTGCAAGAAATGCATAGCACACCCCTGGGGAAATACAGTGGTTCATTGAAATGAATTTCACAAAAATTTATCCTTAGATAACTCCAATGCTAAAATTTTTAAGCATCATATCATCCATTATACCGTATTTACCAAAATAGTAATCGGGATGTAATTGTTTTCAACATATACATTTGGTGGAGAAAAAGCGCGTATTACTATTGGGTAATATTATAGTTTGGATATATTATAGTTTGAATGTACTGATTTATTTTAAAGTCGGATTTCAATTTAGTCAACAATTAGATGACTAATGATAAATAATAATAAATTCTTCAACAAGCTAATTAAGGATTTAATACAAACATACTGTAAAGACAGAAATACGGATGCAGTATTATTACGTACGGTGCATTTTTCCTTCAAACGAATAGTTTTGGAGCAAGAAAGTGTGTATTACCCCAATGGGGTATTAATTCGGTAAATACGTATGATGGCATAATCTAGTTCTGTGTATTTGTTTGACACATATAAATTTGTAGTTGGTTTGTTGTGTGACCTCATTCGGCCGATTTCAGCGTATAATCATCAATATTTTTTAACAGAAAGCAATTCTTTTAATGCTTTATTTTAATTAATGCCTTTAGTTGTACATTGTACCATAGTCCCCAGAAGAAACCAATGTTGATTTGTAATCGGTTCATTTTATGGATACCACATCATAGATTAGGTGGTGGTGTACCGAACGACAACAAACATATGACAAAACGTCTAATTCAAGTGCAATACTAAAGGCTAAAATTTAATTCTTCCATGGTATCCGCTGGAAATAGAAAGTCTACGGACTGAATGATCGTCACAGGCTGGAATTACGTGGACAACTAAAAATAGCATCAAAATGAATTTAAAGCAGGAATGTCGTAATGCATACGTTTAATAAGAATTAGTCATTCATCTATAATTAAATAATGAAATGAATAACAAAGTAAAATTAATCAATCAATGTAGGCAACACAGGAATGAATAAGCATTTGTGAGATATTATAATTTCTCCAAATTTTTTCTAACTTACTGTTCACAATGCTAACGTTTGCTAGTCATCTTTTATTAAAAAACTTAGAATTTAAAGGAAATTCAGGAAAAGTTGAAAATTGAACCTTGTTCCAGATGGCGTAATTCATATGACATGGATTACAGCTGGAAAAATTATTTCAAAAGTTTTTTTTTCGTCTGGAAAAGTTTGAATCTCGGAAAAATTCACTAGCCACATCATAGTAAAATTATTGGCTTTACAATGACTGTAGAGGTAGTTTATTAAAAGAGAGTGATATAACAACTCAAACGCCGTAGATATATCGAATAGGTATAAAATTATTGAAGGGGTGAGAACGAAAATTGCTAAGTTTTTGTTTCTCTTTTGTTGTCAATGAAAATAGTAAATTCTTTCGGAAATTTCCCAACTGAAATTTAATTTTCCGTAAAAACAAAAAAAAAACAAATTTGGCAGTTTTCGTTCTAACCCCATAAAATTGTTACAACGGACTTTTCTAATGCTGACAGTATATTTATGAGCTTCACTAAGCAGTTTATGGCACTGCACCTTTTCTGTGACCCGTATTGATTTTTGCTTATATGCGGACTTAATTAATTACTTAATCTAGTAAACATAACCAACCCATTCCGCCACATTCCATATATAGGAAAATGGGCTAGTAATTGATATTGGTCTGAGGTCATTTAGAGTTTTCACAGTATTTGCGATAGGTACTGCTGTAATAGTAGCCTCTTTCCAGACTTTTGGTACAATACAATCATTACATATAGCATTAAATATATGGGATACGATATAGCATAATTCTAAGGCAGTCTCTTTGATTATACGTATTGGTACACTATCAGGTGGTACAGATTTTCCTGGTTTTAGCCCGACCAAGGGCTTATAGAACGGGTTTGTCTGTGTGTGTGTGTGTGTGTGTGTGTGTGTGTGTGTGTGTGTGTGTGTGTGTGTGTGTGTGTGTGTGTGTACAGACTCTAATTTTTGTGAATCTTAACCAAAAAGTTTTTTACTCCGGATTTGAACGAATTGGCCCAATTCACAGGTTAAGTTCGTTGGCCAGGAAAATCGTACGAAAAGTTTTCTCAAAATTAGCTATTTGTCATAAGGCCGAGGAGATAGTCAATTCAACTTTTAGTCACAATTTTAATTTCGCCGCTTTTAATAATAACGGAATTTGACACCCCCATAAATAAATTTCCATATGGTCCAACCTTTCCGTGAATTTTATATCGTTTCTATTTTACAAATAATAAAATTCAATAAATTATGCTAAAATTTGCTTTCAAAAAAAGGGAACACTTCAACTTAAAAATTGCTTCCATTGCTTTGTTAGCGGAATAGCATTCAAAATTTTAATCCGCTTTCCAAAATTTGAAAGTTTGCTTTATACAATATCAAAATTTGCAACACAAAATTTGGAAATTTGCTTCTCTAAATTTTGGAATTTGCTACTCAATATTTGGAAATTTGCTTCTCAAAATTTGGAAATTTTCTTCTCAAAATTTGGAAATTTGCTTCTCAAAATTTGGACATTTGCTTCTCAAAATTTGGAAATTTGCTTCTCAAAATTTGGAAATTTGCTTCTCAAAATTTGGAAACTTGTAACACAAAATTTGGAAATTTGCTTCTCAAAATTTGGAAATTTTCTTCTCAATATTTGGAAATTTGCTTCTCAAAATTTGGAAATTTTCTTCTCAATATTTGGAAATTTGCTTCTCAAAATTTGGAAATTTTCTTCTCAATATTTGGAAATTTGCTTCTCAAAATTTGGAAATTTTCTTCTCAATATTTGGAAATTTGCTTCTCAAAATTTGGAAATTTTCTTCTCAATATTTGGAAATTTGCTTCTCAAAATTTGGAAACTTGTAACACAAAATTTGGAAACTTGTAACACAAAATTTGGAAATTTGCTTCTCAAAACTTCAATATTTGCTTCCCAAAATCTCCAGTTCTGCTTTCCAATATTTCAATATTTGCTTTTCGAAATTTCAATATTTCCTTCTCATAATTTCAATATATGCTTCACATAATTTCAATATATGCTTTTCATAATTTCAATATGTGCTTCTCAAAATTTCATTATATGCTTCTCAAAATACTTTCTCATTGGTCCGTTGTTGTTCTACTCTTGTAATAAATGTCAGATTTCTAAAGTAGAGACAATATTGAAATCCTCTAATGCTATTTCCAATACAGGGTGCCAAGTCCGCCAACTGGTTATATAACGGAGGGCAATCAAACATATTGGCACGACCGTAGGTCGTGCTAATGTGGTTGCTGCCCGGAGTCACCAACGGCTACCCAGTCCGAGAACGGGCGCAAACGGAGGGCAAGCAGTCTCATTAGACCGACCGAAGGTCGGGCTAATGATACTGCTTGGCCGGAGTTTTAATTTTTATAGTAATTGGTAAGTAGAGAATCCAACTCTATTCTGCAAGACGGGTCGATTCTATTCTTAACCTAGGTAAGCATTGCTTTATTCAAATGTATTTGCTGTTTTTGCAAAATGACTATTTGCAATTTGTAAGGGTTCACTAAAATTATGAGGATTTGATTCGTTTACAATTAGAGACACAGTTCAAAATAGACTCTGGAGAATTACACACATTGCACGAATTTGTGATTAACTGATACCATAAACTACAATAAGTTAGTTCTCGATCAGAATTTTTATTGACCTATAATCATTGACCTCTTCAAACACAAAGAAGAATCGCACACGAAAATCTATAATTCTTTCTCAAGCTTCTAGTCAAATCCGAGGTCAGCACAAGTATTTTTTCTAAATACCCAACCATGAGAAAGCTCACGAAGAGTTGATTTAGAAAACTCACACAGTCTTAAACGGCTTCTATTATTAACGCTAAGAGAAATTTTGAATTGCGCAAAAGTTCATCAATGTGTATCATCACTTTGATGATGAATTTTCAAAATCAAAAATTCTTGCGGTGAAGCGTTTTTACGGCAATGTACATAAGCTAAAGCAACTCGAAAAACACACAAGGCTGGAAACCTTCAATCTGCCAATTTTTAAATTTTTTATTTCGGTTTGACAGGAATTTCAGCTGTTCGATTATTCTATATCGAACAAATGTCAAACAACAGCAGTATAGAAAAGCTCTTTTTGTTTACGTTATCGAAATATGGGCGTATGAAATATGTATCACAGCTTTGAAATATTTAGGGTGAGATACACTTTAAAAACAGTAGGTAAATTTTGAGTTTTCGAAAACCAATGATTTCTGCGGTGAAGCGTCTTTACCGTAATATATATAAATCCTATGCAACTGGAAAAACATACAAAGCTGGAAACCTTCAATCTGCCAATTTTTAAATTTTTATTTCGGTTTGACAGGCATTTCAGCTGTTCGATTATTCTATATCGAATAAATGTCAAACAACAGCAGTATAGAGAAGGCCCCTTTTGTTTACGTTAACGAAATAAAGGCGAATGAAATATGTATCACAGCTTTGAAATATTTTGGGTGAGATACACTTTAAAAACTTTATGAAAATTTTGAGTTTTCAAAATCCAAAACTTCTTGCGTTGAAGCGTTTTTACGGCAATGTATATAATAAGCTTAAGCAACTCGAAAAACATACAAGGCTCGAAACCTTCAATCTGCCAATTTTTAAATTTTTATTTCGGGTTGACAGGAATTTCAGCTGTTCGATTATTCTTTATCGAACAAATGTCAAACAACAGCAGTATAGAGAAGGCTCCTTTTGTTTACGTTATCGAAATATGGGCGTATGAAATATGTATCACAGCTTTGAAATATTTAGGGTGAGATACACTTTAAAAACTTTAGGAAAATTTTGAGTTTTCAAAATCCAAAACTTGTTGCGGTGAAGCGTATTTACGGCAATGTATATAAGCTTAAGCAACTCGAAAAACATACAAAGCTCGAAACCTTCAATCTGCCAATTTTTATTTTGGTTTGTCAGGAATTTCAGCTGTTCGATTATTCTATATCGAACAAATGTCAAACAACAGCAGTATAGAGAAGGCTCCTTTTGTTTACGTTATCGAAATAGGGGCGTATGAAATATGTATCACAGCTTTGAAATATTTAGGGTGAGATACACTTTAAAAACTTTAGGTAAATTTTGAGTTTTCGAAAACCAATGATTTCTGCGGTGAAGCGTTTTTACGGCAATGTATATAAGCTTAAGCAACTCAAAAAACATACAAAGCTGGAAACCTTCAATCTGCCAATTTTTAAATTTTTATTTCGGTTTGTCAGGAATTTCAGCTGTTTGATTATTCTATATCGAACGAATGTCAAACAACAGTAGTATAGAGAAGGCTTCTTTTGTTTACGTTATCGAAATATGGGCGTATGAAATATGTATCACAGCTTTGAAATATTTAGGGTGAGATACACTTTAAAAACTTTAGGAAAATTTTGAGTTTTCAAAATCCAAAACTTTTTGCGGTGAAGCGTTGTTACGGCAATGTATATAAGCTTAAGCAATTCGATAAACGTAAATGGCTGGAAACCTTCAATCTGCGAATTTTTAGCCCGACCAAGGGTTTATAGAACGGGTTTGTCTGTGTGTGTGTCTGTGTATGTGTGTGTCTGTTAAGACTCATTTTCGTAAATCTTAATGGAAAATATTTTTACTGCGGATTTGAACGTATTGGCCCAAACTGAAGGCTAAGTTCGTTAACCATGAAAAGCGTACGAACAGTTTTCTCAAAATTCCTTATTTTTCATAAGGCTAACGAGATCAACTGTTAGGCAAAATATTAATTTTACCGCTTCTAGTAATATAGCAATTTGAGATACTCATAAATAAATTTCCATACGGTCCAACGTTTCCGTGAATTTTATATTGTTTCTGTTTTACAAGTAATAGAAGTATATAAAATATGCCAAACTTTACTTCCAAAAAAGAAGGACATTTCAATTTCAAAATTGCTTTCATTGCTTTGTTAGCGGGGTAGCATTAAAATTTTTAACCCGCTTTTCCAAAATTTGCTTTTTAAATTTCAACATTTGCTTTCAAAAATTTCAACATTTGCTTATCAAAATTCAATATTGGCTTATCGAAATTTCAATATGTGCTTATCAAAATATCAACATTTGTTCATCAAAATATCAATATGTGCTTCTTAAAATTTCAATATTTTCTTCTGAAAATACTTTGTCATTGGTCCATTGGTGTTCAATACTTCTAATGAATGTCAATTTCTTAAGTGGACAATATTGAAATCCTCTAATGCTATTCCCACTACAGGGTGTCAAGTCCGCCAGGTTATATAACGGAGGGCAAACAATCACATTGGCACGACCACAGGTCGTGCTGATGTGGTTGTTGCCCGGAGTCACCAACGGCTACCCAGTCCGAGAACGGGATGCAAACGGAGGTCAAGCAGTCTCATTAGGCCGACCGAAGGTCGGGCTAATGATACTGCTTGGCCGGAGTTTTAAATTTTTATTTCGGCCTATCAAGATTTTGAGCTGTTCAATTATCCTATATTGCACAACTATTGAAAAACTCCAGTATAGCGAATACTTCTCATGCTTACGTTTGAAAAGTACAGGCTAAAGAAATACGTATCATTTATTTGTCAAAAATTCTAAATTCATTTTATTGTAATTGCCAGATTGGAGTTTTAGCCCGACCAGGGACTTATATAACGGGTTTGTTTGTCTGTCTGTCTGTAAGATGTCCAGCTTTTGCAAATCTTAGTGAAAAACCTTTTTACTTCGGATTTGAACGAATTGGCCTAAGGCGCAGGCTAAGTTCGTTGGCCATAAAAATCGTACGAACGGTTTTTTTAAATTCCTTTTCTTTGATAAGGCTAACGAGATAGTCAATTCAATTTTTAGTCAAAGCTTATATAATAAAGTATGAAATATCAAAGAAGCACTTTTTATATTTCGTTGACTTCAAATGGTTATAGTTTCATTTCTTAGATTTCAGCACTATTACTATGAATAGGGGTTAAAGAGCAAAATAATCCGATTTTCTTTGTTACTTAAAACAGTGACCTAAAAATAGGGGAGGAATATCTACACTTTTCAAACTTGTCAAAAATATTGCTTTTAGTATCATGGAGGTATGCCAATACATATCGAGAGTATTTTGTCACTTTCCGTTTTACATTCCAAACTTTTAATAAGGAGTATCTTTTTACGGTATACTCAATTTCATGCATGTAAGTTTATTTTAAATTACTACTTAGCAAATATCAGCACATAATATAAAATATAACAATTTTTAAACGACAATTGAGGCCAGAAAAAGCAAATATAAATATTCAATACAATACTACAGTCTACGGGTTTTTTCCATCCACTTTACGGTTGTTTTCCAATGTAGATCGTTTTTATAGACCACAATAGTATCTTATTTGTATAAGTGCAAGCATTAACACACATTATTATTATCCACGCTGACGTCAAATATTTTTCGTGGCTTATACGTTTATGTCGACTTTTATTTGAATGCACTAATCCCATTTCCAGAGTATAACGAAATGTGAGTATATATATAATACCTACTTGTGCGACCTTAAAATATCAAATATTATTTTAAGTAGGTATTTCCCGATATGGTTGCTATTTTTGCTTTGGGTAATGCAATACATTCAGGTAGTGCTTTTTACACATTCTTAATGCAGTTTTATTACATAATACGAGATTCTAGGTTACAAAGGTTTCATGAACTGCGCGTGGTAAGAATTAAAGAAAGAAACATCTTTATTTGATTAGGTGTTCAAATTGATACATTTATTTAGCTACAATTTTGTTACTGAGTGAGTTTGATTCAGCAAACTAAACTGTGCAGTAAGTAACGGATCGCAACTTTATATCTCAGTTTTGCCTCTCTGTTTGTTTGGGACTGAGTAGAAGAAATTAACGCTATGAATCAAGAACCTATTGAGATTTTTCATTCCGATTTTTAGCACGTACTACTCCTCGTGGTAGAATAAACTTTAATTACAAAAATATTGTCAATGGGAATGACAGTTGATATAAATAAACAACTTATTTTAAATATTCGGATACTTAGTTACGACTTCTTTTGCTAGGATTCATTTATGTCGTTTCCAATTTATTAGTGAAAACATGTAAACAGGATAAAAATAGTTTTCATTGACACTTAAGCCTTTATAGCTCTCTTCATTTGCAACTTTACATCACACTGCTCAACATTAAAACTCCTATTCTGCAATTACACAGAGAAAAATGTTTTTGTTGCTCCCGGCGAATCCAAAGATGTGTAATTTTTCTAGCATAAGTGGACAGTTTAAAGTTTTTGTATTGTGCATTGCCGTAACTGTTATGGCCTTCGTGGTTTGCGAATACACGAGAGAACATTATACTACTTCCAAACCGAAATTAAAAAATTGGGGAGGAATTGTCATCCCGTACACACCGTCCTTTCAATACATTGGCAATGGATCAAGGAGAACCACCATATTCTCTGCCTATTACGATGATTTAATGTAACTTATTTTAATTTTTCACTTTTTCTAATTTAGTACAGGGCCTCTCAAAATTTAGCTATAATTTTTTTCGAATTAAATAATGTTATAGTTATGACAGTTCTTATTAAAAAAGATAATTAATTATTACTTCTTTATAGTGTTGCAGGCCATCCGTCAATTCTTGTGATAGCTGGTTTACTTGTAAATTGGTCGGAGCCTCTTTACTGTGTCCTTTACGACAAAAACAAAAATAAACTACCCATTAACTCCAAAATCAGTAATCTAGCAAAAGTAAGACCATTGAAGTACGATATGTGGTTCAACCCATTCAAACACATGTAAGCAGTAACCTATTTTTCTATATAGAAAGGGTGTGTATTAACTACCGATATAAATCATCAGCTTTCCACAACTATAACCACTTAACCATAATAATATTTTTTTGCCACAACATTTGTCACTTCTTCTTACAGAACTATTCATTTTTCCACACGTAACTGCGCATTTCAATACATTTTACACTAAATTACTCTTTTTACTTCTCAATATGCAGAAGGTATAGGGATAATCAATATTACTTGTGGACAAATAAACTTATTTGTTAGAAGTGACGAATGTGGTTGTAAAATAATGCACTATTATGGTCAACTATTATAACTGTGAAAACAGACAATATTCAATTGTAGAAAACAAATTATTTTGGGATGTAATAAATTTATCTTAATTTTGTAACTTTATAAAGCTATTCCTTGTTTTCTTAAAGGGCCTGTTACGTTATTTGCAACATTTCCGATGTTTACCCATCTTATGTGTCAATAGTGGAAAATGAAATAACTGAAGCAAATAAAAATGAGAAAATACCAAATTTAATGTCTATACACTACAACATTAAAACCCACCGGAAGCTGAACTTTGCAGTTTGTATGAAGGCGTTACATAGTTACGAAAGACCTCTTAGAATGGCCGAGTGGATTGAGTTTCACAAACTTATGGGCGTTGAGAAAATAACTGTTTACAATGAGGATATTGGACCACAAACTTTGTGTTTGATGAACAGCTATGGGAATTTCGTCGAAGTTCTTCCTTGGGAAACGCTCTACAAAAGAAATGTATCAGACATGTTAATAGGCGGCCAAATCATTACACTTCACGATTGTCTTCAGCGATACAAAGGAATTGCCAACTATGTGATTTACGTTGACGTGGACGAAATGATTGTTCCCTTCCCAGAAGCAGGAAATAATTATTTTGAAATGATTGCATTTCTGAATAGAAATGCTGTAGCCAGAAACGTATCTTTAGATAGTATTGCTGGATACAGTTTTCGTCACGGCGAATTTTTACTGCAGATGGAAAATCCTAATTTGTCATTTCTTACTGTCGAAGACAATCCAATAGCGGAAAATATTCTGAGGAAACTTATCATGTCACGGGCGGTCTGGAGGGTTAATTTTACAGACCATCAAACCTATAGGTAATCATTTTTATGTTTAGTAATTTAAACCTAAACTGTATTTAGTTCCTCGAATCCCAGTGAAGAGCATTTTCCACCAATTTCATTGAAGAAATTTGGCTTTCCTCAATTTGGTTACAATAATGAAATTAAAACACAAAATTTCTTCTCAAAAATTAAATTTATAAAAAGCATTTCTACAGTTGTTTAATTTGAATAGGTCCAAGTTAATTGTATTGCCACATAAAATTGTGGAAGCAGCAGTGCATATAATTCCAGAATCTGCAAATAACACGATTACGGAAGAAATCCCTGATAACGTTGCTTATTTACATCACTACAGAGATGGTTGTAAAGATGGAGGTTGCAATAATACCGGGAGAATATTGGAGGACTCTGCTGTAAAATTTGCAAAATCTGTGGCCATTGAAATTGCAGACACATGGAAGGAAAAAGCTAAACTCTGTGACATTTCCATTGACAATTACTGACTTATTATTCCAATTTCTATATTTGCACAAAAAAGACTAAAGCTCAGTAGTAGCAAAGCACATCGTTAGTAGTAAACATCTAGTATTCTTTTAGAATTGAGAAACAGAGACAATAACTTTTCCAATTCCTCTAGTACTCCTACATTTTGTTAATTTGTATAGAAACAATAAATGGTGATTGATTATTGATGTCTATATTCTCAGTAAGTTAACGTGAAGAGGCAATATTTCAGATTTTGTCAATTAAAGTTATAACGTATTTATGGATCAATAAAAGGTCTTCTATCTCTCTGACTTTGTCAACTTAGGTTTTAATATGCATACCAGAACAAATGGTAGGTCGATGGGACTACAAAGAATGATGCCATGTTTATTCGGATTAGAATTAGAGCACTTGTATAAATTGTATAATATTCTTTCTCCTATCAGGTATTACCTAACATTGTTTGCTTGAGAAGTGGACTAAATCAGCATTTGGGTATCCAAAACATCGTCGCAGGGCTCAGTACTCAAAAATGTCAAGATGTTTCGGTATAAGGTCGTTTTTGGCTTTTTTTGTTTTGGCCCCTTTTGGTCATTTTCAAAGACATAAAAGGATGATTTAATGTCAACATGTCCATTCAAAACAGATTCTTCAAGTTCCTTCTCAGCCCACTTTAGTTCACCAATATATAATCGCTTACCAAAACTGAATCTCTTTCGATATTCCAAAAAGCCAATCAAATCTTCATCCATATCCAAAAAGGTGGAAATCATAACTACATCATCCACACGAATTTTAGCTTTACAAAGTTTCTTGGCCATTCTAGTTGAAAACTCCGTTTCAAAAATTAGTTTCTCAAGATTCCAGTAATTCTCGCCGAGCCAACTTATGAAGGGATGTTCAAGCGTGAGTGTTTGGACGCTTTTGGGCATCCACAATGAGTTTATTTCTATTACTCCATTTGCATCTAATTGTAAGAAAGTTAATTTGGGAGAATTCATGAAATGAGCCAGGAATGAATAATCGTCACCAGGAGGCCGAAAACCGGGAATATATAAATATTGCAAATTCTTCAACTCAGTTGGTTGGCTGCAGGTTAGGATAGTAGGACTGCGGACGGAATCCAAAGCTAACTTTTGAACTGAATTAGGTAAAGTGAATAAGTCAACGGTACCGACACAGGATAGGAAAAGTTCGTTAATTTTCATTTGACTGTTTAAAGAACAAGGCATTGAATGAATCGTCAAGTGTTTGATAACCCATTGTGATCTTTCTCCATTCATTATCTCACAACTTGCCAAAATCAGTTTATCCAGAGAAGTATTTCCCCATAAGTCCACTACATACTTTGTATTGTTTTCGAAGGGTTCAGATGGACACCGTAATTCAACTTCTTTTGCATTACTAAAATCCAGAATATCATTTATTCGAATACGGTCCATTTTAATTCCTTCTTGAAAAAACGACGCCTCTTCCAATCGTAACTTTATAGGAGAAATCTTAACTCCGGTTTCAACATGGATTCTGCTATGTGAAAATGACAGATTTTTGATATGCGCAATGAGATGTAATGGCCGAATATCAGAATTATTTCCATAGCCTTCAATTTCTAATTTTGTCAGGTAGTTCGTATCCTTCTTCACCAAAGGGAATTTCGATATCCAAGAACCGAGATCAATCTTTTTCACAAGATTTTCATCGGAATATTCGAATTCTAACGTCAGTTCTTTTATGTACTTTTGATGTTCGTCAAAAAATTTATTTATTTCTTCAGGCGTCAAGGAATGCATGCAGTGAAACGTACTGAAATTTCCAGAGATCTTGAATGCACTGAAAAGAGTTGCTGAGTTCGAAAAACGAGACTGAAAGTCTACAGGGCGACGACGAAAACGTGAAGACCTGCTATTCTCATCTTTGTAGAAATGGATTTTTGCCCGTTTTGCAAGAGCTAGTTTGCCGTTCGATCCCCATTCACGAGAAACAAGACGACAGTTTTTGATATCTTGGATTTTCAGGAATTGGAAAACACACTTGATAACCTAAATTAGTGAATAAAATTAAATGCAAATAGTTGTGGTGATTTTATTAAAGTGTTACAAACTATATCTAAAAATTAAAGCAATTTTACGTACAGGACCAAGCAGCATGGGATTTTTCTTGTTTTTCTCCAACGATTCCTTCCCAGTAGTCGTTTCCTGAGAACAAAAATAAGATTTTAGCTTGAATTGAACTCAGTGCAAAGTATTTTAGTTTTTCTTTTTTATGGTTTAGTAGTCACAGTTGGATGATACGTCTAATTTCAATTTTGTATGTACCAATGTTTTCACTAACGCTTTCGCTTCATTTTTATCCCTTTCACTTTCATTGTCCATTTCGAAAGATTATTATCTTTATTGGATAATAGTTAGTGTAGTTGTACAATTCCAAAGAGTTTATGAGGTGACGATAAGTGTGATCGTTGGGACTTCCGTGGTTAAAAGTATTTTAATTCCAGCTGGAACAAGAACCATGCGTTTCCAATGCAGAAGAGGTTTTTATTTTTCTTTTCGCGGTAGAATTGCAGGAGTCGGGTGATAGTCTCAAGGAATTATTTCTGGTCGTTTCATGATATAAATGTAATATTACTTAACTTAAATTGCAACATACAATATAATTGAACATTGCTGAGAATGTTCAATTTTTGAAAACGCTAATTTCCCAAGATAATATTGCTGGATATTGCATTCGTCACTGTCAACTTTCTCTGTGGAAGGACAACCCTGTGATTTCTTACTGTCGAGGACAATCTCAATAGGTAAAAATATTCAGAAGAAACTTATCATATCACGAGCTGTCTTGAAAAATAATTTACAGACAACAAAACCTACAGCTTAGATAATCGTCTTTATGTTTAAGAGACCTAAAACTCTATTTAATTTCTCCAATCCAAGAAAAAAAAGGTTTTTCCAATAGTTTCATTTGAGAAACTTTTTTTTTCCTCATTTTGGTTACAATAATGACGTAAGACTAAAAACGATTCGCCCGAAAAATAAATTGAAAAAGAGCATTTGTACATTTTTATCTTTTGAATTTGAATAGGTCTAAGTTAATTGTATTGCAACATAAAATTGAGGAAGAAGCAGTTCATATAGTCCCAGAGTCTGCAAATAACACGATCACTGATGGAATCTCTGATAATTTAATTGTAAAATGATAAATTGAATTTTAAAGTTATAAGGTTAGATATACATGGGAATATAAAGAAAAAAGTAGTTAATTTTTTCCAGTTTACTGCATGGTTATATACAAAAACAGATTTTAAAGCACAATAATATTAATTACTGTAATACACAAATGCATACATTTTGCTATCGAAACCCCTGAAAATTTACTTCGAAGTTCTTTACATTTACAAGTAAATTTCTTCGGTTTTCTCCACAGTATTCTCATCACTATTCCAGTCATCCTTCTGCAACAAATAAATATACCGTACAAAACAATTCTGGTTCTGATGCTATAATACTATAATAAGGATCAACACATTCAAGGCATAGTGACGCTATAACAGACAATCCATAATCCATCATGACATTAAATATCTCTGAACAGGAGGACACTAAATATTTTCCTTACGTATTCCAGGAAGAAGTATCTAAGAGTGTGAAATTCAGGCCGATCGGCTGGATTCGTTTTCCAACATGTCAACAGTATTTCATATCTAGTGGCATTTACTTTTTTATTATTATAAATCATCTCTTAACTGTATAAGTATGATTTTATTATACTAGGACCACTAAAAAAATTTACAATATGTCGGTTGCATATTTTGGTTTGGGATTTCTCATTCCTTGCTCCAACATCTCCACAAATTTTACAGTCCACGATATTCCTGGGTAAGGAATGTTTCCAAGAGTAAAGATTTCCCAGACAGTTATTCCGAAAGCCCAAATGTCAGATTGAGTCGAGAAATTCATGTCCTTCAGTGACTCAATGGCCATCCATTTCCATGGCAGTTTATCAGTTTTGTTCGTCCTCACATAATCGCAATAATTGTACATCCTGCGACTCAAACCAAAATCAGAGATTTTCGCTACTTCATGTTCATTCAGTAAAATATTTCGAGTAGCCAGGTCAGAGTGTACAACCTGTTCAGAGTTTCAAAAATATTATATAATTTCGTATTGTGCTTTGAATAAGAACATTATTATTTATTGACCTACATGCTTGAAAGACAGGTTTTCCATGCCGTGAGCTATTTCTGCAGACCATTGCAAACATTTTGTAAACATACTTGAATTCAAGAAACTAATTTTATTAATCAAACACAATTAATTCATTTATTTCAGCCGTGTTGCTATTATTATACTAGTATTAAATGATTCAGATAAAGAACAAAATAAATGTTACCCTTTATCATCAAGATTTTCAGAAATATTGAGATTAAGCCTGTTGAAATGTGATTTTAAGGACCCCAAAGAGCATAGTTCGGTAACAATGTACAGTACACCTGGGAATTACCGCAATTATATCAACATCATTGTAAACACAACACAATCATGCAATTAATGTTCTAAATAATAATTATATAGATATCTACACTACAACCACCATTTTGAATTTCTTTTGTGTAGGCTCCTACAAGTTTTAAAACATTTTCATGGTTTCCAATGTACATAAACATTTTCAACTCAGATAGCAATCCTTTCAGTGCTTCTTTAGAACTATTGTTTCGAGTAGTCTTGAAAGCAAATTCCAATTCGTATTGATCAACACTTCCTTTGTATACGACGCCAAACTCTCCAGAACCCAAAACTGATTTGTGGTCTTTACATTTGGTAAAAACACATTGCAATTCTTTTAAAATTGAGATAGTTTAAAATATTAAAGGAGAACTATTACCGATTTTAAAAGTATCCTTAGCTAATTCGTAGTTATTATTGTATGGCAAAGAAAAGGCATTATCCATATTTTGTGTCATCTGAAAATTCTCGGCGGAATTAAAAAATTCGTTCACTTCTTCATTACTAAGGATAGCGATTAATTCCTAGAATCATTAAAATAAAATACCCTCCCTGCTTTTAATTACTTTAATTTTAGATACAATTGTAGCTATGCACACAAATATCAGAGACAGCAGTACCTGAGAGGCCCTCAAGCGTCTACGCAAGTAGAATATAGAAAACAATGTTATGAGTAATATTACTGAGAATACAACTGCCAGTATGGTACCTATTCCCATTGGAGAGGATTCTGGGGAGTTTTAAGTGGATCAAAAATGCAGTATTTATTTATAAGTACTTATTAGAAACATTATGAAAATATTGAAAAATCGTATTAAGAAATTTAATAAGGCATGTTTACCTTCCTTGGAAGACACAAAAAAGTGTTTTGTATCCTCTCCTACCGCATTTGTGGCAGTGCATGTATATTTTCCTTTCAATTCGTCGCTGTACTTTGGAAATGTAAGCACTCTTTTGGCTGTTCCTTTGCTCTCAACAGTCGGTGGGCTTTTAAGGGGCTATTAAGAATGAAATGATGTAATACAACCCAATGTTTTATAATCATAGCAAGCAAGGACGCAAAAACCCAGAGGTTTTTCAGTAAAGACCCTCGACCCATGGGTTTTTCAGCAAAAACTCTCGACCCATGGGTTTTTGATCAAAAACCCTCAACCCACGGGTTTTTTGGGTTTTTGATCTAGCAAAATAATGTAATATTCTAGCTATGTTGCTTAATATTTCTTCTTTTTGAGTCACAATATGAATAGAAATGATAGTTTTTAACTATTGTTGTTAAATATGTTCATATTTTGCAGGATAAACTGCACTTTGTTATGACAATTACGGTGTATTTTCAAAAAAAGCAAAACGCCCTAAAACCCATGGTTTTTTTTAAAGAAAAGTGGGTCGGGTTTTTGCTCAAAAACCCAAAATCCTTGGGTCGTCATCCTTGATTGGAAAGCTTATAAGTTATAAGTAGGATTAATATTGTGTGCGCAATACACTGTATCTAAGAAACTAAACTTGGAATATCTTAAAAAAACTCTTCGTTCACGGAAAATTCTACTTTTTCGATATTACTGATATTGAAATAGCTGGGAAGTTTCTGAATTACATTGGTTACATACACTACATGTTATTTATACGTAGTTATGTCGGGACCATTCGATTTTGGGTGTAGGGTGACCATCTGCAATACAAGTGAGGGTTACTCCCTTTTCTTCCAAACCAATTTCTTTTGTTGTTTCTGATTCGTGTATTTTAGGGGGCCACTGCACCTAAGGGCAAAATTAAATAAGCAGAATTTCAAGCATAATTTGCAGAAAACGTGATTTCCTTATAATGAATTCTTTATAATGATTTCTTTATAGTGAAAATCGACCGTAACTTGAATATCCCTTGTTCTATTTTGCCATTTATTTGAATTATGTAGCGGAACTGCACAGATAATGGCTTTTATGTCTTTGTCTGTAAACCAAATGTGAATTTCGCTTGAGGGATTAAACACATTTCCCTGGAAGCCCTTGTCATTCATCATGTCTACAATCATATCTTAAATAATGAAAGATATTTTTAAACAGTGAATACTAATTAAAAAAACGTGTAATTATTCCATAACTTATATTAATGTAATAATCAGTTCGTCTTCTACAAATCTACAAAATAGAAAAATCAAGTTTGAAAATATTGTGCAATATTTTGTGTAACCTGTTGGCAGAGGAATTACAGATTCATTGCTGAACATCATTAGCCATTGAATTCCATGTTCATGAAAAAACGAGTGACCTTCACAACGAAAAACTACGTTTTGGTTCAATATAATGTGTCTTTCTGGACTAATACTATCCAATTTTATGATAGCTTCCAGAGGAAAATCTAAATCAGTATCTGAGAATCAATATAAAATATAAATTTGTAAAATTGTATACTTTTTTACACAAAATTATTAATTACAATTGCTCCACAAGAAACTACAGTTTGTCTAATTGGATAGCATTCACATCAAGTTTTTCCCCGATAATTTCTTTTACGAAAAAGTTGGGTAACACAAGACCTGAGGAGCAATTAAACTATGAATACCATACTAATAAACATACTGTATATTTCTAGAGGTTTCAAGGTATAGTTATTGTTATTCTATACTATCAGATACGCACAAATTTTTCTATCGGAGCCCATAAAATAAATTTCACTACTGGGTAACGTAGGAGCCATTGCGTTTATCACGCAACCATTCAGCCCACTTTTAGGAACTTTTCCAAAGGAACCACAAGCTGATGGAAATCCAGGCAGAATACAGTCTAGCGCTTTAGGAAATTCTGTAAATGTCTGTAAGCAAAAACAAATATTACGACAGATTTTTGTATAACTTCAGTTCAGCATTCTCAAAGGTGTTAAATTATAATTATTTCACCTCCAAATCATGATACCATTGGAAAATCACAATTTCCCACGTGCGACACTCCTCAATGCTGTCGCATTGAGAAAGCAAAGGTGTGTAGACCACTGAAAGGGTGAGGTTATTACTCTTATTACACACAAAACTTTCCTCCTCAGCTTTGTAATATATTTCCACCGGGACTTTCCTTACATACCAAGAGTGTAACGTCATATTTTCTGCGTCAACACAAATCCAATCATCTACACGTGTAGAATTATAATTTTGCACTACAAAAATCGGCACTTCTGCTTCAGTAAAATAACGATGCTCTGGTTCTCTTTTTTCGTAGTTAGTATAAGTAACAAAACCGTTTTCCCAAACGTCAGTTTCGGTTCTATTGTTTGAGAAATATATTATGTACAATTAGGTTTGGATTAAATAGAAAAAACAATGGAAATTTAATTAAATTGATCCTTTCTAAAAGCGCTTTCCAGAATTTGTACCAGAAAAATAAAAATATTACCCTCTTAGAATTGTGACTTTATTTCTAGTACTGCTGCATTCTAACCGTATATTATTATTTACAATTGATAAACTTGATTTCGTTTTCTGGAGACTGCTGATCAGCACCTCTCTAGATTTCGGTCGAAATTCAATCGCTAAATGAAAATTTAAAGAAAACGTGTGTCAATGTCACATGCCCATTAATAAACCATAGTAAACGCATATAATAAAGTAGCGGTTATACACGCGAAAGCACTGACAGATAGAAAAGCAAACTTACAGAAAAACGTATCACGTATTATTGCAAAGCAGCTACCCGCGAACTCACTGACAGACAGACGGACAAGCATATCAGGCGTTTTTATAAAGTAGCAACTCTGTTAAAATACATAAATAAGGATAAAAATTATTAGGAATTGTTGTAAATCACCCTCAGGGAACTTGAGGTGGAATTCTAAACAATTGGCTCCTTCCACACAATTATGAATTTCGGTTCCAATGTTATCAACACTGCAAATCAAAGTTGCTTTCGTCCTCCACATCTTCTGTATGTTCACTTTGAAGCCATCCATGGAATTATAAGAAAGTGTGTTCATAAGGGAAGTAGCCTGTTCATATGAACAATATAATTTCAAGAACGACACATGCAAATTGAATAAAAAATGAAACAAGGCAAACTCACCAGAACGTTTCCGCTGTCATCTCTTTTTACGTTAATTAGATTTATTTCAGTAGCAGACAAACATGGCACATAAATAATGCTTTCGTGAACAAAAATGATTGTGTCTTTAGGTACAAGAAATTGGGCTGGTCTCCCGTTGATATATTTGTATGACCCTATGGCCATATAATAGAAATCAGTACCTGGTAAAGATCATTGTTTACAAGATTAGTAAATTAGAACTCATATTTTGATATGGGGAATAAAATAATGAAATAAATATGATTTTCTTACTTTGTATAGAAAAACGGATTTTCATTTGGTGATTTTGAGAAATGTGAAAGCCAGAAAATATATACGTAAACCAGTACCCTCTACTTTTCGCAGTCTTCGAAACTAGATTTTCAGGAATAACCATTTTTGTTTTAAACAGATATGTGCCGCTGTCAGAGTAATTAGAAAAAATCCTTTCCTTGAGAAATCTCATGAACTCCTTTTGTGGTACTCGCCATCCAAAATCCCAATTAATCATAATCGGGTTTTCCGAAATGCACTCAAAAGAAATCAGAGTTGTTCTTACATTCAAGACGACTTACAAGTAATCATTTTGATATTCATTACAGAAATCTTTATCGTACCCGAAATAACCAGCAACTTGTAGCATGATACTACAGTTTATAGGTGGATTGTTTTCATTTACTTGGCAATGAATTTTTTTCTCATACATGTCATTAAAACTAGAAGAAATCTTAACGTAGCCATTCGAAAGTAGTGCTAACAGTAGAATTGATGATACCAAAAGATAAACACAATTAAGTAAACCCATAATTAAGTAAATAAGTATTCAATGACAATGAGTCCACTCTTAAGCAAACTTTTTATTACTGTTGAATTTTGATAATCAAATCGTTTCTCAGAATATGAACTTAGGTATTTAAGGCTTATACTGGGTAATGAATGCATTATTCAGTAGCGGAAAGCTACTGTATGTTTTCGGGATGTCTGTCTGTCTGTTAGTTAGTTAGTGTGTATATGCCATATCTCAGGAACGCTTTCAAATATTTTGATGAAACTTTCAGTGGGCCTTCTAGGGACAAAGTGTAGGTTATCTTTCAAAAATGGTATTAATCGGTAACTCCTTTCTGACCTTTAACCTCATTTATGTCTAACCAAATGTTATGTGTTATATTGCTAATGTTGTGTGTATGTTGTGGTATGTGTCGTAGTCTTTACTCGTGACCACTACATGACGTAGTCTGACTGGCGCCACTATATGTCGTAGTCGGCACTGGTGACCACTATACGTCGTTTTTTGAATAAATTGAAATATTTAAAATCTGATTGGCATAAATTCAAATAATTTCGAAATGTTTTGAATAAATTCAAGTAAATTCTAAATGTTTTGAATAAATTCAAGTAAATTCTAAATGTTTTGAATAAATTCAAATAATTTCGGAATGTTTTGAATAAATTCAAGTAATTTCGAAATGTTTTGAATAAATTCAAATAATTTCGGAATGTTTTGAATAAATTCAAGTAATTTCGAAATGTTTTGAATAAATTCATATAATTTCGAAATGTTTTGAATAAATTCATATAATTTCGAAATGTTTTGAATAAATTCAAGTAAATTCGAAATGTTTTGAATAAATTCAAATAATTTCGAAATGTTTTGAATAAATTCAAATAATTTCGAAATGTTTTGAATAAATTCAAATAATTTCGAAATGTTTTGAATAAATTCAAATAATTTCGAAATGTTTTGAATAAATTCAAATAATTTCGAAATGTTATAGGAAAACGTCAGGGTAGGAAAAGGCAGGGATAGGAAAAACCACGGATAGGAAACAGCTTTCGGTAGGAACAGTCAGGTAATCCATGTGGATACTATGTAATTGATTTAGGGTATTAATTTAATAAGTTTCTGAATATAATTAGCAAATAATATTATAATGACATTATCTAGTTCTGTGTACTTGTGTATCGCATACTACTTTGTAGTTGGTTTAGTAATCTCATCCGGTGGTTGGTTTGAAACATCCTTTGTACCTTTTACAGCTTATGTAGTGGCGTCAATAGCGGTCGATTTTGTCAGGCTCTGAATAAAGTCAACTGATTATGATTTGAAAACCCTCAGAAGAAGCTTAAGAATGTAATGAATTTTAATTTGACAAAAGATATGAAAATATTGATAAAGTCATAATCAATGAGTTATTAATTGATATTAACCAACAGTAATGCGAATTCAATAATCAAAATGCTTAGTTTGAGTTTGATTCAGCAAACCAAACTGTTCATTAAATAACAGAACGCAATTTCATGCTTCAGTTTTGTCTCTCAGTGTGTTTGTGAGTTAGTTGATAAATTAACGCTTGTATTGCCCTTGTAAATGGTATGTATTCTAATTAAGTTAACGTGAACGGCAATATGTCTGATTTTGTCAATTGAAGTCATATTGTATTTACGGATCAATAAAAGGTCTTCTAGCTTTCCTACTTCTTTGTCAACTACGGTTTTAATATGCATACCATAACAAATGATAAACCGATTGGGCAACAAAGAATGACCCCATGTTTACTTATGTCACAATAATATTACTGTAATACACAAATGCATACATTTTTCACCGAAGCCCCTGAAAATTTACTTCGAAGTTCTTTACATTTACAAGTAAAAAAATCCCAAGCAGTGGCGGCTCTACTAGCGACCAC
>JABJWA020000209.1:0-27395 GCA_020352615.2 Yoshiicerus persimilis | reverse complement strand
CCTTATACATGTTGTCTTATGGACATAAAACTCCGGCCAAGCAATATCATTAGCCCGACCTTCGGTCGGACTAAATAACACTGCTTGACCTACGTTTGCGCCCGTTCTCGGAATGGGTAAGCCGTTGGTGACTCCGGGCATTCACCTCATTAGCACGACCTGCGGTCGTGCCAATGCGATTGATTGCCCTCCGTTATGTAACCCGTTGGTGGACTTGTTATCCGTTGGTTGATGTCCAAAGTTTTACCTTCAGAATGGTTTCAAATTTTGTAAAGCCACATTGAAATGCAAAGCAAACTAAATTTTGAAGTGACTGCATTTTCAATTCCCAATTTTGAGAAGCAAATTTCCAAATTTTGAGAAGCAAATTTCCAAATTTTGAGAAGCAAATTGCCAAATTTTGAGAAGCAAATTTCCAAATTTTGTGAAGCAAATTTCCCAATTTTGAGAAGCAAATTTCCAAATTTTGAAAAGCAGATTTCCAAATTTTGAGAAGCAAATTTCCAAATTTTGTGAAGCAAATTCCTAAATGTTGTGAAGCAAATTTCCAATTTTTGAGAAGCAAATTTCCAAATTTTGAGAAGCAAATTTCCAAATTTTGTGAAGCAAATTTCCAAATTTTGAGAAGCAAATTTCCAAATTTTGAGAAGCAAATTTCCAAATTTTGAGAAGCAAATTTCCAAATTTTGTGAAGCAAATTTCCAAATTTTGAGAAGCAAATTTCCTAATTTTGAGAAGCGGGCAAACAAATTTAATGCTACCTTGCTAACAAAGCAAAAGAAGCAATTTCTAATTTCCGATTTCTTCCTTTTTACAAAGCAAATTTTTGCATAATTTATTTATTTCTATTATTTGTCGAACAGAAACGGTATAAAATTCACGAAAAGGTTGGACCTTATGGAAATTTACTGTACTAAATTTTGAGAAAACCAATCACAGGATTTTCATGACCAACGAACTTAGCCTGTGACTTGGGCCAATTCGTCCAAATCCGGCGTAAAAAAGTTGGACTAACTAAGACTTTGGTTGGGCTAAAATGGACTTTTTTTGACAACTATCGTCTAGCTCTATCATTTTTATAGAAATTTGAACATTTTTTTGGGAAATTATAAAAAAATAAATTTGGTTCGAATATCTTCAAAGTCATTAGGGTAAATGCATTACCCCAGAAATACAGCGCTTTAAAGTTAGCAGGACTACAATTGTAGTCGTTTGGTAGAGGCAGGGTTAATACATGTGAGCAGTGTATGCCAGTGGATTATAAAGAACTTTTATTTGGATCAACAGGTAGTATTTGTTTCAACCCAATAAAGTGAAGTCCTAAAGTTTTAATTTTATTTTAACAATTTTCTTTTTATCTGATCTTTAAAAATTTGAAAATTTTCTTCTGATATCGCAATATCAAAGTCGGTTGCACATATACCATTTTCACAAATACTGAGTTCGTCACTACAACATTCGGCATTACTATTACATTCTTGATTCTCCTCAGCGCAGTCACAATAGCCACCATCTTTGGTTAGTACGCAATTACCGCTACAGCAGTCTCTATCTACAGAACAAGTTCCATTTACAGGCACACAGAAACATTGTTTGTTAGAACAAATTCCATGACAACATTCTTCATTTTTAGAGCAAACCTCGAACATTTTAAAGCAGATACATGTTTTTGTAGAGCCACACACACCATAACAACAGTCTTTTTCTCTCTTACAATGACCGGATAATCCTGTACAGATGCAAGTTTTCCCAAAGCAAGTTCCTTGACAACAATCTGAAGGTTTATTACAGCTATATTGATCAATAATGCATTGGCAAGTTCCTTGGTAGCAACCACCGTTGCAGCAATCTATTTGTGATCTACAATGACCACCAAACGTTTGGCATATACAAGTGCCATTTTCACACACACCTAAACAGCACTGTTCTGTGTGCTTACATTGGTTTCCAATCTTCAAACAAGAGCATTGTCCTTTATTTTGTTTACCTATTTTACAATATTGGCTACAGCATTGGCTGTCTTCTACACATTTTTCATCAGTTGCAAGGCATTGGCATGTTTTATTTCTACATTTGCCGTCGCAACAATGCGAATCATGTGTGCAGTACTCAGAATGTTTGCTACATTCACATTTGGCAAATTCAGAGCACCGCCCGCTACAACACTGAGTAGGATGAAAACATTGTGTACCATTAGCGAAACAGGTACATTTAGAACTTTCAACTCCAGGATTGCTAGTAGAACAAGTACCTAAACAACAGTTTGTTATATCTTTGCAGTCGTCACCAATTTTTTTGCAGTTACACATGTTATTTTCACATATAATAGAAAAACATTCTTTGTCAACACTACAAGGTTCTTGGTAACCCAAGAGGTTACATAATCCTTTAATGCAAATGCCATTGCAGCATTCTTTAGTTGAGTTACAAACGTTGTCTTGACACTGACATTCATTATTTTGGCAGTATCCAGTGCAACATTCCCGGTCATTTGTGCAAAATTTTGTCCTTTCTTTACACACACATTTTCCGAAAAAACATCGGCCCTGACAACACTGTGTGTCGGTTTTGCAGCCGAGTCCATCTTTTATACACCTGCAAGTTCCAAAGTGACATATATCATGGCAGCAATCACTATTCTCAAGGCAATTGTCAAACGGCTTTCGGCAAACACATAAATTATTTTCACAATAGTTGTTGCAGCAGTCCTTGTTACTATTGCAAGGCAAAGATTCCTTTGTACATTGACATTTCTCCTCGACACAATCTCCGGAGCAGCAATCAGAAGTAAATTTGCATTGGCCGTTAAATTCAGAACAATCGCAAACTTTGGTATCAACGGTACAAATTCCACGGCAACAATCAATATCCTCCAAGCATTTCACTGCTTTATGCTGGAATGATTGAACGAACTGGGCGTTTACAGCAAAATTCAATGTCTGTAAAACTGAAAATATAAGTACATTATAAATTGATTTGAAACCGGTGTTTTTATTAAGTGAAAACCCTATTAGCTAATTTCGCATTGGTCCACTAAACGGCGGGACAATTTTAGAGGTGGGCAGAGTACCCACCTTTAGAATTGCCACGCCATGCGAGGAATTTTTTAAGCCGTCTAGTGGACCATTAAGAATTTGGCTAACTCTAAGTCCTACAAAAAGGCATTGCTTTCATTCGCAAAAGGGCGTAAACAGGCCCACCGCCTTCGCCGTGGCCGCCGTGGCCGCCGGCAAATTGTAGTACGCGGATCGGGATAAACCCAAGTCCAGTCCAACTTGCAAACTCCTGCTCCCGTCCTCCACATCATCACAAACTCCTCCCCCCGTCTTCCACATTTTCACAAACTCCTCACCCCGTCCTCCACATCATCACAAACTCTAGAAGGGAACCTCTGCTCTCCTCTCTTCCCGCGACGGCCACCACCAACCTTCCGCTCCAGCAAACTCAGCAGAGAGCACCCATAAAGCCCATACATTCTGCGCGAAGATGATTCATAACAAAATAGCTGCCACAATTTATGGAAGGAGATGTGGGACATTATTCAACAATAATAATCCTCTGTAGGATTACTGAAATCATACAGGGCTGCGGTATCTACAGTAGATTTTAAGGTTCTATTTCTATGGTTCTCCTTCTAAGGTTCTATTTCTATGGTTCTCCTTTTAAGGTTCTATTTCTATGGTTCTCCTTTTAAGGTTCTATTTCTATGGTTCTCCTTTTAAGGTTCTATTTCTATGGTTCTCCTTTTAAGGTTCTATTTCTATGGTTCTCCTTTTAAGGTTCTATTTCTATGGTTCTCCTTTTAAGGTTCTATTTCTATGGTTCTCCTTTTAAGGTTCTATTTCTATGGTTCTTCTTTTAAGGTTCTATTTCTATGGTTCTCCTTTTAAGGTTCTATTTCTATGGTTCTCCTTTTAAGGTTCTATTTCTATGGTTCTCCTTTTAAGGTTCTATTTTTTTTAAGGTTCTATTTCTATGGTTCTCCTTTTAAGGTTCTATTTCTATGGTTCTCCTTTTAAGGTTCTATTTCTATGGTTCTCCTTTTAAGGTTCTATTTCCATGGTTCTCCTTTTAAGGTTCTATTTTTTTAAGGTTCTATTTCTATGGTTCTCCTTTTAAGGTTCTATTTCTGTGGTTCTCCTTTTAAGGTTCAATTTCTATGGTTCTCCTTTTAAGGTTCTGTTTCTGTGGTTTTTATTTTAAGTTTCTATTTCTTTTCAAGGTTCTATATCTATGGTTCTCATTTTAAGGTTCTATTTCCATGGTTCTCCTTTTAAGGTTCTATTTCTATGGTTCTCCGTTTAAGGTTCTATTTCTATGGTTCTTCTTTTAAGGTTCTATTTCTATGGTTCTCCTTTTAAGGTTCTATTTCTATGGTTCTCCTTTTAAGGTTCTATTTCTATGGTTCTCCTTTTAAGGTTCTATTTCTATGGTTCTCCTTTTAAGGTTCTATTTCTATGGTTCTCCTTTTAAGGTTCTATTTCTATGGTTCTCCTTTTAAGGTTCTATTTCTATGGTTCTCCTTTTAAGGTTCTATTTCTATGGTTCTCCTTTTAAGGCTCTATTTCTATGGTTCTCCTTTTAAGGTTCTATTTCTATGGTTCTCCTTTTGAGGTTCTATTTCTATGGTTCTCCTTTTAAGGTTCTATTTTTTTTAGGTTCTATTTCTATGGTTCTCCTTTTAAGGTTCTATTTCTATGGTTCTCCTTTTAAGGTTCTATTTCTATGGTTCTCCTTTTAAGGTTCTATTTCTATGGTTCTCCTTTTAAGGTTCTATTTCTATGGTTCTCCTTTTAAGGTTCTATTTCTATGGTTCTAATTTTAAGGTTCTATTTCTATGGTTCTCTTTTTAAGGTTCTATTTCTATGGTTCTCCTTTTAAGGTTCTATTTTTTTTAAGGTTCTATTTCTATGGTTCTCCTTTTAAGGTTCTATTTCTATGGTTCTCCTTTTAAGGTTCTATTTCTATGGTTCTCCTTTTAAGGTTCTATTTCTATGGTTCTCCTTTTAAGGTTCTATTTCTATGGTTCTCCTTTTAAGGTTCTATTTCTATGGTTCTCCTTTTAAGGTTCTATTTCTATGGTTCTCCTTTTAAGGTTCTATTTCTATGGTTCTCCTTTTAAGGTTCTATTTCTATGGTTCTCCTTTTAAGGTTCTATTTCTATGGTTCTCCTTTTAAGGTTCTATTTCTATGGTTCTTTTTTTAAGGTTCTATTTCTATGGTTCTCCTTTTAAGGTTCTATTTCTATGGTTCTCCTTTTAAGGTTCTATTTCTATGGTTCTCCTTTTAAGGTTCTACTTCTATGGTTCTCCTTTTAAGGTTCTATTTCTATGGTTCTCCTTTTAAGGTTCTATTTCTATGGTTCTCTATTTAAGGTTCTATTTCTATGGTTCTCCTTTTAAGGTTCTATTTCTATGGTTCTCCTTTTAAGGTTCTATTTTTATGATTCTCCTTTTGAGGTTCTATTTCTATGGTTCTCCTTTTAAGGTTCTATTTTTTTTAAGGTTCTATTTCTATGGTTCTCCTTTTAAGGTTCTTTTTCTATGGTTCTCCTTTTAAGGTTCTATTTCTATGGTTCTCCTTTTAAGGTTCTATTTCTATGGTTCTCCTTTTAAGGTTCTATTTCTATGGTTCTTTTTTTAAGGTTCTATTTTTATGGTTCTTCTTTTAAGGTTCTATTTCTATGGTTCTGTTTTTAAGGTTCTATTTCTATGGTTCTCCTTTTAAGGTTCTATTTCTATGGTTCTCCTTTTAAGGTTATATTTCTATGGTTCTCCTTTTAAGGTTCTATTTCTGTGGTTCTCCTTTTAAGGTTCTATTTCTATGGTTCTCCTTTTAAGGTTCTATTTCTATGGTTCTCCTTTTAAGGTTCTATTTCTGTGGTTTTCATTTTATGTTTCTATTTCTTTTTAAGCTTCTATTTCTATGGTTCTCCTTTTAAGGTTCTATTTCTATGGTTCTCCTTTAAAGGTTCCATTTCTATGGTTCTCCTTTTAAGGTTCTATTTCTATGGTCCTCCTTTTAAGGTTTTATTTCTATGGTTCTCCTTTTAAGGTTCTATTTCTATGGTTCTCCTTTTAAAGTTCTATTTCTATGGTTCTCCTTTTAAGGTTCTATTTCTATGGTTCTCCTTTTAAGGTTCTATTTCTGTGGTTTTCATTTTAAGTTTCTATTTCTTTTTAAGCTTCTATTTCTATGGTTCTCCATTTAAGGTTCTATTTCTATGGTCCTCCTTTTAAGGTTCTATTTCTATGGTTCTCCTTTTAAGGTTCTATTTCTATGGTTCTCCTTTTAAGGTTCTATTTCTATGGTTCTCCTTTTAAGGTTTTATTTCTATGGTTCTCCTTTTAAGGTTCTATTTCAATGGTTCTCCTTTTAAGGTTCTATTTCTATGGTTCTCCTTTTAAGGTTCTATTTCTATGGTTCTCCTTTTAAGGTTCTATTTTTTTTAAGGTTCTATTTCTATGGTTCTCCTTTTAAGGTTCTATTTCTATGGTTCTCCTTTTAAGGTTCTATTTCTATGGTTCTCCTTTTAAGGTTCTATTTCTATGGTTCTCCTTTTAAGGTTCTATTTCTATGGTTCTCCTTTTAAGATTCTATTTCTATGGTTCTCCTTTTAAGGTTCTATTTCTATGGTTCTCTTTTTAAGGTTCTATTTCTATGGTTCTCCTTTTAAGGTTTTATTTCTATGGTTCTCCTTTTAAGGTTCTATTTCTATGGTTCTCCTTTTAAGGTTCTATTTCTATGGTTCTCTTTTTAAGGTTCTATTTTTATGGTTCTCCTTTTAAGGTTCTATTTTTTTTAAGGTTCTATTTCTATGGTTCTCCTTTTAAGGTTCTATTTCTATGGTTCTCCTTTTAAGGTTCTATTTCTATGGTTCTCCTTTTAAGGTTCTATTTCTATGGTTCTCTTTTTAAGGTTCTATTTCTATGGTTCTCCTTTTAAGGTTCTATTTTTTTTAAGGTTCTATTTCTATGGTTCTCTTTTTAAGGTTCTATTTCTATGGTTCTCCTTTTAAGGTTCTATTTCTATGGTTCTCCTTTTAAGGTTCTATTTCTATGGTTCTCCTTTTAAGGTTCTATTTCTATGGTTCTCTTTTTAAGGTTCTATTTCTATGGTTCTTCTTTTAAGGTTCTATTTTTTTTAAGGTTCTATTTCTATGGTTCTCCTTTTAAGGTTCTATTTCTATGGTTCTCCTTTTAAGGTTCTATTTCTATGGTTCTCCTTTTAAGGTTCTATTTCTATGGTTCTCCTTTTAAGGTTCTATTTCTATGGTTCTCCTGTTAAGGTTCTATTTCTATGGTTCTCCTTTTAAGGTTCTATTTCTATGGTTCTCCTTTTAAGGTTCTATTTCTATGGTTCTCCTTTTAAGGTTCTATTTCTATGGTTCTCCTTTTAAGGTTCTATTTCTATGGTTCTTTTTTTAAGGTTCTATTTCTATGGTTCTCCTTTTAAGGTTCTATTTCTATGGTTCTCCTTTTAAGGTTCTATTTCTATGGTTCTCCTTTTAAGGTTCTATTTCTATGGTTCTCCTTTTAAGGTTCTATTTCTATGGTTCTCCTTTTAAGGTTCTATTTCTATGGTTCTCTATTTAAGGTTCTATTTCTATGGTTCTCCTTTTAAGGTTCTATTTCTATGGTTCTCCTTTTAAGGTTCTATTTTTATGATTCTCCTTTTGAGGTTCTATTTCTATGGTTCTCCTTTTAAGGTTCTATTTCTATGGTTCTCCTTTTAAGGTTCTATTTCTATGGTTCTCCTTTTAAGGTTCTATTTCTGTGGTTTTCATTTTAAGTTTCTATTTCTTTTTAATGTTCTATTTTTATGGTTCTCCTTTTAAGGTTCTATTTCTATGGTTCTCCTTTTAAGGTTCTATTTCTATGGTTCTCCTTTTAAGGTTCTATTTCTATGGTTCTCCTTTTAAGGTTCAATTTCTATGGTTCTCCTTTTAAGGTTCAATTTCTATGGTTCTCCTTTTAAGGTTCTATTTCTATGGTTCTCCTTTTAAGGTTCTATTTCTATGGTTCTCCTTTTAAGGTTCTATTTCTATGGTTCTCCTTTTAAGGTTCTATTTCTATGGTTCTCCTTTTAAGGTTCTATTTCTATGGTTCTCCTTTTAAGGTTCTATTTCTATGGTTCTCCTTTTAAGGTTCTATTTCTATGGTTTTCCTTTTAAGGTTCTATTTCTATGGTTCTCCTTTTAAGGTTCTATTTCTATGGTTCTCCTTTTAAGGTTCTATTTCTATGGTTCTACTTTTAAGGTTCTATTTCTATGGTTCTCCTTTTAAGGTTCTATTTCTATGGTTCTCCTTTTGAGGTTCTATTTCTATGGTTCTCCTTTTAAGGTTCTATTTCTATGGTTCTCCTTTTAAGGTTCTATTTCTATGGTTCTCCTTTTAAGGTTCTATTTCTATGGTTCTCCTTTTAAGGTTCTATTTTTTTTAAGGTTCTATTTCTATGGTTCTCCTTTTAAGGTTCTATTTCTATGGTTCTCCTTTTAAGGTTCTATTTCTATGGTTCTCCTTTTAAGGTTCTATTTCTATGGTTCTCTTTTTAAGGTTCTATTTCTATGGTTCTCCTTTTAAGGTTCTATTTTTTTTAAGGTTCTATTTCTATGGTTCTCTTTTTAAGGTTCTATTTCTATGGTTCTCCTTTTAAGGTTCTATTTTTATGATTCTCCTTTTGAGGTTCTATTTCTATGGTTCTCCTTTTAAGGTTCTATTTCTATGGTTCTCCTTTTAAGGTTCTATTTCTATGGTTCTCCTTTTAAGGTTCTATTTCTGTGGTTTTCATTTTAAGTTTCTATTTCTTTTTAATGTTCTATTTTTATGGTTCTCCTTTTAAGGTTCTATTTCTATGGTTCTCCTTTTAAGGTTCTATTTCTATGGTTCTCCTTTTAAGGTTCTATTTCTATGGTTCTCCTTTTAAGGTTCAATTTCTATGGTTCTCCTTTTAAGGTTCAATTTCTATGGTACTCCTTTTAAGGTTCTATTTCTATGGTTCTCCTTTTAAGGTTCTATTTCTATGGTTCTCCTTTTAAGGTTCTATTTCTATGGTTCTCCTTTTAAGGTTCTATTTCTATGGTTCTCCTTTTAAGGTTCTATTTCTATGGTTCTCCTTTTAAGGTTCTATTTCTATGGTTCTCCTTTTAAGGTTCTATTTCTATGGTTTTCCTTTTAAGGTTCTATTTCTATGGTTCTCCTTTTAAGGTTCTATTTCTATGGTTCTCCTTTTAAGGTTCTATTTCTATGGTTCTACTTTTAAGGTTCTATTTCTATGGTTCTCCTTTTAAGGTTCTATTTCTATGGTTCTCCTTTTGAGGTTCTATTTCTATGGTTCTCCTTTTAAGGTTCTATTTCTATGGTTCTCCTTTTAAGGTTCTATTTCTATGGTTCTCCTTTTAAGGTTCTATTTCTATGGTTCTCCTTTTAAGGTTCTATTTCTATGGTTCTCCTTTTAAGGTTCAATTTCTATGGTTCTCCTTTTAAGGTTCTGTTTTTATGGTTCTCCTTTTAAGGTTCTATTTCTATGGTTCTCCTTTTAAGGTTCTATTTCTATGGTTCTCCTTTTAAGGTTCTATTTCTATGGTTCTCCTTTTAAGGTTCTATTTCTATGGTTCTCCTTTTAAGGTTCTATTTCTATGGTTCTCCTTTTAAGGTTCTATTTCTATGGTTCTCCTTTTAAGGTTCTATTTCTGTGGTTTTCATTTTAAGTTTCTATTTCTTTTTAATGTTCTATTTTTATGGTTCTCCTTTTAAGGTTCTATTTCTGTGGTTCTCCTTTTAAGGTTCTATTTCTATGGTTCTCCTTTTAAGGTTCTATTTCTATGGTTCTCCTTTTAAGGTTCAATTTCTATGGTTCTCCTTTTAAGGTTCAATTTCTATGGTTCTCCTTTTAAGGTTCTATTTCTATGGTTCTCCTTTTAAGGTTCTATTTCTATGGTTCTCCTTTTAAGGTTCTATTTCTATGGTTCTCCTTTTAATGTTCTATTTCTATGGTTCTCCTTTTAAGGTTCTATTTCTATGGTTCTCCTTTTAAGGTTCTATTTCTATGGTTCTCCTTTTAAGGTTCTATTTCTATGGTTCTCCTTTTAAGGTTCTATTTCTATGGTTCTCCTTTTAAGGTTCTATTTCTATGGTTTTCCTTTTAAGGTTCTATTTCTGTGGTTTTCATTTTAAGTTTCTATTTCTTTTTAATGTTCTATTTTTATGGTTCTCCTTTTAAGGTTCTATTTCTATGGTTCTCCTTTTAAGGTTCTATTTCTATGGTTCTCCTTTTAAGGTTCTATTTCTATGGTTCTCCTTTTAAGGTTCTATTTCTATGGTTCTCCTTTTAAGGTTCTATTTCTATGGTTCTCCTTTTAAGGTTCAATTTCTATGGTTCTCCTTTTAAGGTTCTATTTCTATGGTTCTCCTTTTAAGGTTCTATTTCTATGGTTCTCCTTTTAAGGTTCTATTTCTATGGTTCTCCTTTTAAGGTTCTATTTCTATGGTTCTCCTTTTAATGTTCTATTTCTATGGTTCTCCTTTTAAGGTTCTATTTCTATGGTTCTCCTTTTAAGGTTCTATTTCTATGGTTCTCCTTTTAAGGTTCTATTTCTATGGTTCTCCTTTTAAGGTTCTATTTCTATGGTTCTACTTTTAAGGTTCTATTTCTATGGTTCTCCTTTTAAGGTTCTATTTCTATGGTTCTCCTTTTGAGGTTCTATTTCTATGGTTCTCCTTTTAAGGTTCTATTTCTATGGTTCTCCTTTTAAGGTTCTATTTCTATGGTTCTCCTTTTAAGGTTCTATTTCTATGGTTCTCCTTTTAAGGTTCTATTTCTATGGTTCTCCTTTTAAGGTTCTATTTCTATGGTTCTCCTTTTAAGGTTCTATTTCTATGGTTCTCCTTTTAAGGTTCTATTTCTGTGGTTTTCATTTTAAGGTTCTATTTCTGTGGTTTTCATTTTAAGTTTCTATTTCTTTTTAATGTTCTATTTTTATGGTTCTCCTTTTAAGGTTCTATTTCTGTGGTTCTCCTTTTAAGGTTCTATTTCTATGGTTCTCCTTTTAAGGTTCTATTTCTATGGTTCTCCTTTTAAGGTTCAATTTCTATGGTTCTCCTTTTAAGGTTCAATTTCTATGGTTCTCCTTTTAAGGTTCTATTTCTATGGTTCTCCTTTTAAGGTTCTATTTCTATGGTTCTCCTTTTAAGGTTCTATTTCTATGGTTCTCCTTTTGAGGTTCTATTTCTATGGTTCTCTTTTTAAGGTTCTATTTCTATGGTTCTCCTTTTAAGGTTCTATTTCTATGGTTCTCCTTTTAAGGTTCTATTTCTATGGTTCTCCTTTTAAGGTTCTATTTCTATGGTTCTCCTTTTAAGGTTCTATTTCTATGGTTCTCCTTTTAAGGTTCAATTTCTATGGTTCTCCTTTTAAGGTTCTATTTCTATGGTTCTCCTTTTAAGGTTCTATTTCTATGGTTCTCCTTTTAAGGTTCTATTTCTATGGTTCTCCTTTTAAGGTTCTATTTCTATGGTTCTCCTTTTAAGGTTCTATTTCTATGGTTCTCCTTTTAAGGTTCTATTTCTATGGTTCTCCTTTTAAGGTTCTATTTCTATGGTTCTCCTTTTAAGGTTCTATTTCTGTGGTTTTCATTTTAAGTTTCTATTTCTTTTAATGTTCTATTTTTATGGTTCTCCTTTTAAGGTTCTATTTCTATGGTTTTCCTTTTAAGGTTCTATTTCTGTGGTTTTCATTTTAAGTTTCTATTTCTTTTTAATGTTCTATTTCTATGGTTCTCTTTTTAAGGTTCTATTTCTATGGTTCTCCTTTTAAGGTTCTATTTCTATGGTTCTCCTTTTAAGGTTCTATTTCTGTGGTTTTCATTTTAAGTTTCTATTTTTTTAAGGTTCTATTTCTATGGTTCTCCTTTTAAGGTTCTATTTCTATGGTTCTCCTTTTAAGGTTCTATTTCTATGGTTCTCCTTTTAAGGTTCTATTTCTATGGTTCTCCTTTTAAGGTTCTATTTCTATGGTTCTCCTTTTAAGGTTCTATTTCTATGGTTCTCCTTTTAAGGTTCTATTTCTATGGTTCTCCTTTTAAGGTTCAATTTCTATGGTTCTCCTTTTAAGGTTCTATTTCTATGGTTCTCCTTTTAAGGTTCTATTTCTATGGTTCTCCTTTTAAGGTTCTATTTCTATGGTTCTCCTTTTAAGGTTCTATTTCTATGGTTCTCCTTTTAATGTTCTATTTCTACGGTTCTCCTTTTAAGGTTCTATTTCTATGGTTCTCCTTTTAAGGTTCTATTTCTATGGTTCTCCTTTTAAGGTTCTATTTCTATGGTTCTCCTTTTAAGGTTCTATTTCTATGGTTCTCCTTTTAAGGTTCTATTTCTATGGTTCTCCTTTTAAGGTTCTATTTCTATGGTTCTCCTTTTAAGGTTCTATTTCTATGGTTCTCCTTTTAAGGTTCTATTTCTATGGTTCTCCTTTTAAGGTTCTATTTCTATGGTTCTCCTTTTAAGGTTCTATTTCTATGGTTCTCCTTTTAAGGTACTATTTCTATGGTTCTCCTTTTAAGGTTCTATTTCTATGGTTCTCCTTTTAAGGTTCTATTTCTATGGTTCTCCTTTTAAGGTTCTATTTCTATGGTTCTCCTTTTAAGGTTCTATTTCTATGGTTCTCCTTTTAAGGTTCTATTTCTATGGTTCTCCTTTTAAGGTTCTATTTCTGTTCTATTTCTATGGTTCTCCTTTTAAGGTTCTATTTCTATGGTTCTCCTTTTAAGGTTCTATTTCTATGGTTCTCCTTTTAAGGTTCTATTTCTATGGTTCTCCTTTTAAGGTTCAATTTCTATGGTTCTCCTTTTAAGGTTCAATTTCTATGGTTCTCCTTTTAAGGTTCTATTTCTATGGTTCTCCTTTTAAGGTTCTATTTCTATGGTTCTCCTTTTAAGGTTCTATTTCTATGGTTCTCCTTTTAAGGTTCTATTTCTATGGTTCTCCTTTTAAGGTTCTATTTCTATGGTTCTCCTTTTAAGGTTCTATTTCTATGGTTCTCCTTTTAAGGTTCTATTTCTATGGTTCTCCTTTTAAGGTTCTATTTCTATGGTTCTCCTTTTAAGGTTCTATTTCTATGGTTCTCCTTTTAAGGTTCTATTTCTATGGTTCTCCTTTTAAGGTTCTATTTCTATGGTTCTCCTTTTAAGGTTCTATTTCTATGGTTCTCCTTTTAAGGTTCTATTTCTATGGTTCTCCTTTTAAGGTTCTATTTCTATGGTTCTCCTTTTAAGGTTCTATTTCTATGGTTCTCCTTTTAAGGTTCTATTTCTATGGTTCTCCTTTTAAGGTTCTATTTCTATGGTTCTACTTTTAAGGTTCTATTTCTATGGTTCTCCTTTTAAGGTTCTATTTCTATGGTTCTCCTTTTAAGGTTCTGTTTCTGTGGTTTTTATTTTAAGTTTCTATTTCTTTTCAAGGTTCTATTTCTATGGTTCTACTTTTAAGGTTCTATTTCTATGGTTCTCCTTTTAAGGTTCTATTTCTATGGTTCTCCTTTTAAGGTTCTATTTCTATGGTTCTCCTTTTAAGGTTCTATTTCTATGGTTCTCCTTTTAAGGTTCTATTTCTATGGTTCTCCTTTTAAGGTTCAATTTCTATGGTTCTCCTTTTAAGGTTCTATTTCTATGGTTCTCCTTTTAAGGTTCTATTTCTATGGTTCTCCTTTTAAGGTTCTATTTCTATGGTTCTCCTTTTAAGGTTCTATTTCTATGGTTCTCCTTTTAAGGTTCTATTTCTATGGTTCTCCTTTTAAGGTTCTATTTCTATGGTTCTCCTTTTAAGGTTCTATTTCTATGGTTCTCCTTTTAAGGTTCTATTTCTATGGTTCTCCTTTTAAGGTTCTATTTCTATGGTTCTCCTTTTAAGGTTCTATTTCTATGGTTCTCCTTTTAAGGTTCTATTTCTATGGTTCTCCTTTTAAGGTTCTATTTCTATGGTTCTCCTTTTAAGGTTCTATTTCTATGGTTCTCCTTTTAAGGTTCTATTTCTATGGTTCTCCTTTTAAGGTTCTATTTCTATGGTTCTCCTTTTAAGGTTCTATTTCTATGGTTCTCCTTTTAAGGTTCTATTTCTATGGTTCTCCTTTTAAGGTTCTATTTCTATGGTTTTTTTTTTATTGTTCTATTTCTATGGTTCTCCTTTTAAGGTTCTATTTCTATGGTTCTCCTTTTAAGGTTCTATTTCTATGGTTCTCCTTTTAAGGTTCTATTTCTATGGTTCTCCTTTTAAGGTTCTATTTCTATGGTTCTCCTTTTAAGGTTCTATTTCTATGGTTCTCCTTTTAAGGTTCTATTTCTATGGTTCTCCTTTTAAGGTTCTATTTCTATGGTTCTCCTTTTAAGGTTCTATTTCTATGGTTCTCCTTTTAAGGTTCTATTTCTATGGTTCTCCTTTTAAGGTTCTATTTCTATGGTTCTCCTTTTAAGGTTCTATTTCTATGGTTCTCCTTTTAAGGTTCTATTTCTATGGTTCTCCTTTTAAGGTTCTATTTCTATGGTTCTCCTTTTAAGGTTCTATTTCTATGGTTCTCCTTTTAAGGTTCTATTTCTATGGTTCTCCTTTTAAGGTTCTATTTCTATGGTTCTCCTTTTAAGGTTCTATTTCTATGGTTCTCCTTTTAAGGTTCTATTTCTATGGTTCTCCTTTTAAGGTTCTATTTCTATGGTTCTCCTTTTAAGGTTCTATTTCTATGGTTCTCCTTTTAAGGTTCTATTTCTATGGTTCTCCTTTTAAGGTTCTATTTCTATGGTTCTCCTTTTAAGGTTCTATTTCTGTGGTTCTCCTTTTAAGGTTCTATTTCTATGGTTCTCCTTTTAAGGTTCTGTTTCTGTGGTTTTTATTTTAAGTTTCTATTTCTTTTTAATGTTCTATTTCTATGGTTCTCCTTTTAAGGTTCTATTTCTATGGTTCTCCTTTTAAGGTTCTATTTCTATGGTTCTCCTTTTAAGGTTCTATTTCTATGGTTCTCCTTTTAAGGTTCTATTTCTATGGTTCTCCTTTTAAGGTTCTATTTCTATGGTTCTCCTTTTAAGGTTCTATTTCTATGGTTCTCCTTTTAAGGTTCTATTTCTATGGTTCTCCTTTTAAGGTTCTATTTCTATGGTTCTCCTTTTAAGGTTCTAAGTTTATTCTATGGTTCTCCTTTTAAGGTTCTATTTCTATGGTTCTCCTTTTAAGGTTCTATTTCTATGGTTCTCCTTTTAAGGTTCTATTTCTATGGTTCTCCTTTTAAGGTTCTATTTCTATGGTTCTCCTTTTAAGGTTCTATTTCTATGGTTCTCCTTTTAAGGTTCTATTTCTATGGTTCTCCTTTTAAGGTTCTATTTCTATGGTTCTCCTTTTAAGGTTCTATTTCTATGGTTCTCCTTTTAAGGTTCTATTTCTATGGTTCTCCTTTTAAGGTTCTATTTCTATGGTTCTCCTTTTAAGGTTCTATTTCTATGGTTCTCCTTTTAAGGTTCTATTTCTATGGTTCTCCTTTTAAGGTTCTATTTCTATGGTTCTCCTTTTAAGGTTCTATTTCTATGGTTCTCCTTTTAAGGTTCTATTTCTATGGTTCTCCTTTTAAGGTTCTATTTCTATGGTTCTCCTTTTAAGGTTCTATTTCTATGGTTCTCCTTTTAAGGTTCTATTTCTATGGTTCTCCTTTTAAGGTTCTATTTCTATGGTTCTCCTTTTAAGGTTCTATTTCTATGGTTCTCCTTTTAAGGTTCTATTTCTATGGTTCTCCTTTTAAGGTTCTATTTCTATGGTTCTCCTTTTAAGGTTCTATTTCTATGGTTCTCCTTTTAAGGTTCTATTTCTATGGTTCTCCTTTTAAGGTTCTATTTCTATGGTTCTCCTTTTAAGGTTCTATTTCTATGGTTCTCCTTTTAAGGTTCTATTTCTATGGTTCTCCTTTTAAGGTTCTATTTCTATGGTTCTCCTTTTAAGGTTCTATTTCTATGGTTTTCATTTTAAGTTTCTATTTTTTTAAGGTTCTATTTCTATGGTTCTCCTTTTAAGGTTCTATTTCTGTGGTTCTCCTTTTAAGGTTCAATTTCTATGGTTCTCCTTTTAAGGTTCTATTTCTATGGTTCTCCTTTTAAGGTTCTATTTCTATGGTTCTCCTTTTAAGGTTCTATTTCTATGGTTCTCCTTTTAAGGTTCTATTTCTGTGGTTTTCATTTTAAGTTTCTATTTCTTTTTAATGTTCTATTTTTATGGTTCTCCTTTTAAGGTTCTATTTCTATGGTTCTCCTTTTAAGGTTCTATTTCTATGGTTCTCCTTTTAAGGTTCTATTTCTATGGTTCTCCTTTTAAGGTTCTATTTCTATGGTTCTCCTTTTAAGGTTCTATTTCTATGGTTCTCCTTTTAAGGTTCTATTTCTATGGTTCTACTTTTAAGGTTCTATTTCTATGGTTCTCCTTTTAAGGTTCTATTTCTATGGTTCTCCTTTTAAGGTTCTATTTCTATGGTTCTCCTTTTAAGGTTCTATTTCTATGGTTCTCCTTTTAAGGTTCTATTTCTATGGTTCTCCTTTTAAGGTTCTATTTCTATGGTTCTCCTTTTAAGGTTCTATTTCTATGGTTCTCCTTTTAAGGTTCTATTTCTGTGGTTCTCCTTTTAAGGTTCTATTTCTATGGTTCTCCTTTTAAGGTTCTGTTTCTGTGGTTTTATTTGAAGTTTCTATTTCTTTTCAAGGTTCTATTTCTATGGTTCTCCTTTTAAGGTTCTATTTCTATGGTTCTCCTTTTAAGGTTCTATTTCTATGGTTCTCCTTTTAAGGTTCTATTTCTATGGTTCTCCTTTTAAGGTTCTATTTCTATGGTTCTCCTTTTAAGGTTCTATTTCTATGGTTCTCCTTTTAAGGTTCTATTTCTATGGTTCTCCTTTTAAGGTTCTATTTCTGTGGTTTTCATTTTAAGTTTCTATTTCTTTTTAATGTTCTATTTTTATGGTTCTCCTTTTAAGGTTCTATTTCTGTGGTTCTCCTTTTAAGGTTCTATTTCTATGGTTCTCCTTTTAAGGTTCTATTTCTATGGTTCTCCTTTTAAGGTTCAATTTCTATGGTTCTCCTTTTAAGGTTCAATTTCTATGGTTCTCCTTTTAAGGTTCTATTTCTATGGTTCTCCTTTTAAGGTTCTATTTCTATGGTTCTCCTTTTAAGGTTCTATTTCTATGGTTCTCCTTTTAAGGTTCTATTTCTATGGTTCTCCTTTTAAGGTTCTATTTCTATGGTTCTCCTTTTAAGGTTCTATTTCTATGGTTCTCCTTTTAAGGTTCTATTTCTATGGTTCTCCTTTTAAGGTTCTATTTCTATGGTTCTCCTTTTAAGGTTCTATTTCTATGGTTCTCCTTTTAAGGTTCTATTTCTATGGTTCTCCTTTTAAGGTTCTATTTCTATGGTTCTCCTTTAAGGTTCTATTTCTATGGTTCTCCTTTTAAGGTTCTATTTCTATGGTTCTCCTTTTAAGGTTCTATTTCTATGGTTCTCCTTTTAAGGTTCTATTTCTATGGTTCTCCTTTTAAGGTTCTATTTCTATGGTTCTCCTTTTAAGGTTCTATTTCTATGGTTCTCCTTTTAAGGTTCTATTTCTTTGGTTCTCCTTTTAAGGTTCTATTTCTATGGTTCTCCTTTTAAGGTTCTATTTCTATGGTTCTCCTTTTAAGGTTTTATTTCTTTTCAAGGTTCTATTTCTATGGTTCTCCTTTTAAGGTTCTATTTCTATGGTTCTCCTTTTAAGGTTCTATTTCTATGGTTCTCCTTTTAAGGTTCTATTTCTATGGTTCTCCTTTTAAGGTTCTATTTCTATGGTTCTCCTTTTAAGGTTCTATTTCTATGGTTCTCCTTTTAAGGTTCTATTTCTATGGTTCTCCTTTTAAGGTTCTATTTCTATGGTTCTCCTTTTAAGGTTCTATTTCTATGGTTCTCCTTTTAAGGTTCTATTTCTGTGGTTTTCATTTTAAGTTTCTATTTCTTTTTAATGTTCTATTTCTATGGTTCTCCTTTTAAGGTTCTATTTCTATGGTTCTCCTTTTAAGGTTCTATTTCTATGGTTCTCCTTTTAAGGTTCTATTTCTATGGTTCTCCTTTTAAGGTTCAATTTCTATGGTTCTCCTTTTAAGGTTCTATTTCTATGGTTCTCCTTTTAAGGTTCTATTTCTATGGTTCTCCTTTTAAGGTTCTATTTCTATGGTTCTCCTTTTAAGGTTCTATTTCTATGGTTCTCCTTTTAAGGTTCTATTTCTATGGTTCTCCTTTTAAGGTTCTATTTCTATGGTTCTCCTTTTAAGGTTCTATTTCTATGGTTCTCCTTTTAAGGTTCTATTTCTATGGTTCTCCTTTTAAGGTTCTATTTCTATGGTTCTCCTTTTAAGGTTCTATTTCTATGGTTCTCCTTTTAAGGTTCTATTTCTATGGTTCTCCTTTTAAGGTTCTATTTCTATGGTTCTCCTTTTAAGGTTCTATTTCTATGGTTCTCCTTTTAAGGTTCTATTTCTATGGTTCTCCTTTTAAGGTTCTATTTCTATGGTTCTCCTTTTAAGGTTCTATTTCTATGGTTCTCCTTTTAAGGTTCTATTTCTATGGTTCTCCTTTTAAGGTTCTATTTCTATGGTTTTCTTTTTAAGGTTCTATTTCTATGGTTCTCCTTTTAAGGTTCTATTTCTATGGTTCTCCTTTTAAGGTTCTATTTCTATGGTTCTCCTTTTAAGGTTCTATTTCTATGGTTCTCCTTTTAAGGTTCTATTTCTATGGTTCTCCTTTTAAGGTTCTATTTCTATGGTTCTCCTTTTAAGGTTCTATTTCTATGGTTCTCCTTTTAAGGTTCTATTTCTATGGTTCTCCTTTTAAGGTTCTATTTCTATGGTTCTCCTTTTAAGGTTCTATTTCTATGGTTCTCCTTTTAAGGTTCTATTTCTATGGTTCTCCTTTTAAGGTTCTATTTCTATGGTTCTCCTTTTAAGGTTCTATTTCTATGGTTCTCCTTTTAAGGTTCTATTTCTATGGTTCTCCTTTTAAGGTTCTATTTCTATGGTTCTCCTTTTAAGGTTCTATTTCTATGGTTCTCCTTTTAAGGTTCTATTTCTATGGTTCTCCTTTTAAGGTTCTATTTCTATGGTTCTCCTTTTAAGGTTCTATTTCTATGGTTCTCCTTTTAAGGTTCTATTTCTATGGTTCTCCTTTTAAGGTTCTATTTCTATGGTTCTCCTTTTAAGGTTCTATTTCTATGGTTCTCCTTTTAAGGTTCTATTTCTATGGTTCTCCTTTTAAGGTTCTATTTCTATGGTTCTCCTTTTAAGGTTCTATTTCTATGGTTCTCCTTTTAAGGTTCTATTTCTATGGTTCTCCTTTTAAGGTTCTATTTCTATGGTTCTCCTTTTAAGGTTCTATTTCTATGGTTCTCCTTTTAAGGTTCTATTTCTATGGTTCTCCTTTTAAGGTTCTATTTCTATGGTTCTCCTTTTAAGGTTCTATTTCTATGGTTCTCCTTTTAAGGTTCTATTTCTATGGTTCTCCTTTTAAGGTTCTATTTCTATGGTTCTCCTTTTAAGGTTCTGTTTCTGTGGTTTTTATTTTAAGTTTCTATTTCTTTTCAAGGTTCTATTTCTATGGTTCTCCTTTTAAGGTTCTATTTCTATGGTTCTCCTTTTAAGGTTCTATTTCTATGGTTCTCCTTTTAAGGTTCTATTTCTATGGTTCTCCTTTTAAGGTTCTATTTCTATGGTTCTCCTTTTAAGGTTCTATTTCTATGGTTCTCCTTTTAAGGTTCTATTTCTATGGTTCTCCTTTTAAGGTTCTATTTCTATGGTTCTCCTTTTAAGGTTCTATTTCTATGGTTCTCCTTTTAAGGTTCTATTTCTATGGTTCTCCTTTTAAGGTTCTATTTCTATGGTTCTCCTTTTAAGGTTCTATTTCTATGGTTCTCCTTTTAAGGTTCTATTTCTATGGTTCTCCTTTTAAGGTTCTATTTCTATGGTTCTCCTTTTAAGGTTCTATTTCTATGGTTCTCATTTTAAGGTTCTATTTCTATGGTTCTCCTTTTAAGGTTCTATTTCTATGGTTCTCCTTTTAAGGTTCTATTTCTATGGTTCTCCTTTTAAGGTTCTATTTCTATGGTTCTCCTTTAAGGTTCTATTTCTATGGTTCTCCTTTTAAGGTTCTATTTCTATGGTTCTCCTTTTAAGGTTCTATTTCTATGGTTCTCCTTTTAAGGTTCTATTTCTATGGTTCTCCTTTTAAGGTTCTATTTCTATGGTTCTCCTTTTAAGGTTCTATTTCTATGGTTCTCCTTTTAAGGTTCTATTTCTATGGTTCTCCTTTTAAGGTTCTATTTCTATGGTTCTCCTTTTAAGGTTCTATTTCTATGGTTCTCCTTTTAAGTTTCTATTTCTATGGTTCTCCTTTTAAGGTTCTATTTCTATGGTTCTCCTTTTAAGGTTCTATTTCTATGGTTCTCCTTTTAAGGTTCTATTTCTATGGTTCTCCTTTTAAGGTTCTATTTCTATGGTTCTCCTTTTAAGGTTCTATTTCTATGGTTCTCCTTTTAAGGTTCTATTTCTATGGTTCTCCTTTTAAGGTTCTATTTCTATGGTTCTCCTTTTAAGGTTCTATTTCTATGGTTATCCTTTTAAGGTTCTATTTCTATGGTTCTCCTTTTAAGGTTCTATTTCTATGGTTCTCCTTTTAAGGTTCTATTTCTATGGTTCTCCTTTTAAGGTTCTATTTCTATGGTTCTCCTTTTAAGGTTCTATTTCTATGGTTCTCCTTTTAAGGTTCTATTTCTATGGTTCTCCTTTTAAGGTTCTATTTCTATGGTTCTCCTTTTAAGGTTCTATTTCTATGGTTCTCCTTTTAAGGTTCTATTTCTATGGTTCTCCTTTTAAGGTTCTATTTCTATGGTTCTCCTTTTAAGGTTCTATTTCTATGGTTCTCCTTTTAAGGTTCTATTTCTATGGTTCTCCTTTTAAGGTTCTATTTCTATGGTTCTCCTTTTAAGGTTCTATTTCTATGGTTCTCCTTTTAAGGTTCTATTTCTATGGTTCTCCTTTTAAGGTTCTATTTCTATGGTTTTCCTTTTAAGGTTCTATTTCTATGGTTCTCCTTTTAAGGTTCTATTTCTATGGTTCTCCTTTTAAGGTTCTATTTCTATGGTTCTCCTTTTAAGGTTCTATTTCTATGGTTCTCCTTTTAAGGTTCTATTTCTATGGTTCTCCTTTTAAGGTTCTATTTCTATGGTTCTCCTTTTAAGGTTCTATTTCTATGGTTCTCCTTTTAAGGTTCTATTTCTATGGTTCTCCTTTTAAGGTTCTATTTCTATGGTTCTCCTTTTAAGGTTCTATTTCTATGGTTCTCCTTTTAAGGTTCTATTTCTATGGTTCTCCTTTTAAGGTTCTATTTCTATGGTTCTCCTTTTAAGGTTCTATTTCTATGGTTCTCCTTTTAAGGTTCTATTTCTATGGTTCTCCTTTTAAGGTTCTATTTCTATGGTTCTCCTTTTAAGGTTCTATTTCTATGGTTCTCCTTTTAAGGTTCTATTTCTATGGTTCTCCTTTTAAGGTTCTATTTCTATGGTTCTCCTTTTAAGGTTCTATTTCTATGGTTCTCCTTTTAAGGTTCTATTTCTATGGTTCTCCTTTTAAGGTTCTATTTCTATGGTTCTCCTTTTAAGGTTCTATTTCTATGGTTCTCCTTTTAAGGTTCTATTTCTATGGTTCTCCTTTTAAGGTTCTATTTCTATGGTTCTCCTTTTAAGGTTCTATTTCTATGGTTCTCCTTTTAAGGTTCTATTTCTATGGTTCTCCTTTTAAGGTTCTATTTCTATGGTTCTCCTTTTAAGGTTCTATTTCTATGGTTCTCCTTTTAAGGTTCTATTTCTATGGTTCTCCTTTTAAGGTTCTATTTCTATGGTTTTCTTTTTAAGGTTCTATTTCTATGGTTCTCCTTTTAAGGTTCTATTTCTATGGTTCTCCTTTTAAGGTTCTATTTCTATGGTTCTCCTTTTAAGGTTCTATTTCTATGGTTCTCCTTTTAAGGTTCTATTTCTATGGTTCTCCTTTTAAGGTTCTATTTCTATGGTTCTCCTTTTAAGGTTCTATTTCTATGGTTCTCCTTTTAAGGTTCTATTTCTATGGTTCTCCTTTTAAGGTTCTATTTCTATGGTTCTCCTTTTAAGGTTCTATTTCTATGGTTCTCCTTTTAAGGTTCTATTTCTATGGTTCTCCTTTTAAGGTTCTATTTCTATGGTTCTCCTTTTAAGGTTCTATTCTATGGTTCTCCTTTTAAGGTTCTATTTCTATGGTTCTCCTTTTAAGGTTCTATTTCTATGGTTCTCCTTTTAAGGTTCTATTTCTATGGTTCTCCTTTTAAGGTTCTATTTCTATGGTTCTTCTTTTAAGGTTCTATTTCTATGGTTCTCCTTTTAAGGTTCTATTTCTATGGTTCTCCTTTTAAGGTTCTATTTCTATGGTTCTCCTTTTAAGGTTCTATTTCTATGGTTCTCCTTTTAAGGTTCTATTTCTATGGTTCTCCTTTTAAGGTTCTATTTCTATGGTTCTCCTTTTAAGGTTCTATTTCTATGGTTCTCCTTTTAAGGTTCTATTTCTATGGTTCTCCTTTTAAGGTTCTATTTCTATGGTTCTCCTTTTAAGGTTCTATTTCTATGGTTCTCCTTTTAAGGTTCTATTTCTATGGTTCTCCTTTTAAGGTTCTATTTCTATGGTTCTCCTTTTAAGGTTCTATTTCTATGGTTCTCCTTTTAAGGTTCTATTTCTATGGTTCTCCTTTTAAGGTTCTATTTCTATGGTTCTCCTTTTAAGGTTCTATTTCTATGGTTCTCCTTTTAAGGTTCTATTTCTATGGTTCTCCTTTTAAGGTTCTATTTCTATGGTTCTCCTTTTAAGGTTCTATTTCTATGGTTCTCCTTTTAAGGTTCTATTTCTATGGTTCTCCTTTTAAGGTTCTATTTCTATGGTTCTCCTTTTAAGGTTCTATTTCTATGGTTCTCCTTTTAAGGTTCTATTTCTATGGTTCTCCTTTTAAGGTTCTATTTCTATGGTTCTCCTTTTAAGGTTCTATTTCTATGGTTCTCCTTTTAAGGTTCTATTTCTATGGTTCTCCTTTTAAGGTTCTATTTCTATGGTTCTCCTTTTAAGGTTCTATTTCTATGGTTCTCCTTTAAGGTTCTATTTCTATGGTTCTCCTTTTAAGGTTCTATTTCTATGGTTCTCCTTTTAAGGTTCTATTTCTATGGTTCTCCTTTTAAGGTTCTATTTCTATGGTTCTCCTTTTAAGGTTCTATTTCTATGGTTCTCCTTTTAAGGTTCTATTTCTATGGTTCTCCTTTTAAGGTTCTATTTCTATGGTTCTCCTTTTAAGGTTCTATTTCTATGGTTCTCCTTTTAAGGTTCTATTTCTATGGTTCTCCTTTTAAGGTTCTATTTCTATGGTTCTCCTTTTAAGGTTCTATTTCTATGGTTCTCCTTTTAAGGTTCTATTTCTATGGTTCTCCTTTTAAGGTTCTATTTCTATGGTTCTCCTTTTAAGGTTCTATTTCTATGGTTCTCCTTTTAAGGTTCTATTTCTATGGTTCTCCTTTTAAGGTTCTATTTCTATGGTTCTCCTTTTAAGGTTCTATTTCTATGGTTCTCCTTTTAAGGTTCTATTTCTATGGTTCTCCTTTTAAGGTTCTATTTCTATGGTTCTCCTTTTAAGGTTCTATTTCTATGGTTCTCCTTTTAAGGTTCTATTTCTATGGTTCTCCTTTAAGGTTCTATTTCTATGGTTCTCCTTTTAAGGTTCTATTTCTATGGTTCTCCTTTTAAGGTTCTATTTCTATGGTTCTCCTTTTAAGGTTCTATTTCTATGGTTCTCCTTTTAAGGTTCTATTTCTATGGTTCTCCTTTTAAGGTTCTATTTCTATGGTTCTCCTTTTAAGGTTCTATTTCTATGGTTCTCCTTTTAAGGTTCTATTTCTATGGTTCTCCTTTTAAGGTTCTATTTCTATGGTTCTCCTTTTAAGGTTCTATTTCTATGGTTCTCCTTTTAAGGTTCTATTTCTATGGTTCTCCTTTTAAGGTTCTATTTCTATGGTTCTCCTTTTAAGGTTCTATTTCTATGGTTCTCCTTTTAAGGTTCTATTTCTATGGTTCTCCTTTTAAGGTTCTATTTCTATGGTTCTCCTTTAAGGTTCTATTTCTATGGTTCTTCTTAAGGTTCTATTTCTATGGTTCTCCTTTTAAGGTTCTATTTCTATGGTTCTCCTTTTAAGGTTCTATTTCTATGGTTCTCCTTTTAAGGTTCTATTTCTATGGTTCTCCTTTTAAGGTTCTATTCTATGGTTCTTTGGTTCTATCTCTTTTAAGGTTCTATTTCTATGGTTCTCCTTTTAAGGTTCTACTTCTATGGTTCTCTTTTAAGGTTCTATTTCTATGGTTCTCCTTTAAGGTTCTATTTCTATGGTTCTCCTTTTAAGGTTCTATTTCTATGGTTCTCCTTTTAAGGTTCTATTTCTATGGTTCTCCTTTTAAGGTTCTATTTCTATGGTTCTCCTTTTAAGGTTCTATTTCTATGGTTCTCCTTTTAAGGTTCTATTTCTATGGTTCTCCTTTTAAGGTTCTATTTCTATGGTTCTCCTTTTAAGGTTCTATTTCTATGGTTCTCCTTTTAAGGTTCTATTTCTATGTTTCTACTTTTAAGGTTCTATTTCTATGGTTCTCCTTTTAAGGTTCTATTTCTATGGTTCTCCTTTTAAGGTTCTATTTCTATGGTTCTCCTTTTAAGGTTCTATTTCTATGGTTCTCCTTTTAAGGTTCTATTTCTATGGTTCTCCTTTTAAGGTTCTATTTCTATGGTTCTCCTTTTAAGGTTCTATTTCTATGGTTCTCCTTTTAAGGTTCTATTTCTATGGTTCTCCTTTTAAGGTTCTATTTCTATGGTTCTCCTTTAAGGTTCTATTTCTATGGTTCTCCTTTTAAGGTTCTATTTCTATGGTTCTCCTTTTAAGGTTCTATTTCTATGGTTCTCCTTTTAAGGTTCTATTTCTATGGTTCTCCTTTTAAGGTTCTATTTCTATGGTTCTCCTTTTAAGGTTCTATTTCTATGGTTCTCCTTTTAAGGTTCTATTTCTATGGTTCTCCTTTTAAGGTTCTATTTCTATGGTTCTCCTTTTAAGGTTCTATTTCTATGGTTCTCCTTTTAAGGTTCTATTTCTATGGTTCTCCTTTTAAGGTTCTATTTCTATGGTTCTCCTTTTAAGGTTCTATTTCTATGGTTCTCCTTTTAAGGTTCTATTTCTATGGTTCTCCTTTTAAGGTTCTATTTCTATGGTTCTCCTTTTAAGGTTCTATTTCTATGGTTCTCCTTTTAAGGTTCTATTTCTATGGTTCTCCTTTTAAGGTTCTATTTCTATGGTTCTCCTTTTAAGGTTCTATTTCTATGGTTCTCCTTTTAAGGTTCTATTCTATGGTTCCTTTTAAGGTTCTATTCTATGGTTCTCCTTTAAGGTTCTATTCTATGGTTCTCCTTTTAAGGTTCTATTTCTATGGTTCTCCTTTTAAGGTTCTATTTCTATGGTTCTCCTTTTAAGGTTCTATTTCTATGGTTCTCCTTTTAAGGTTCTATTTCTATGGTTCTCCTTTTAAGGTTCTATTTCTATGGTTCTCCTTTTAAGGTTCTATTTCTATGGTTCTCCTTTTAAGGTTCTATTTCTATGGTTCTCCTTTAAGGTTCTATTTCTATGGTTCTCCTTTTAAGGTTCTATTTCTATGGTTCTCCTTTTAAGGTTCTATTTCTATGGTTCTCCTTTTAAGGTTCTATTTCTATGGTTCTCCTTTTAAGGTTCTATTTCTATGGTTCTCCTTTTAAGGTTCTATTTCTATGGTTCTCCTTTTAAGGTTCTATTTCTATGGTTCTCCTTTAAGGTTCTATTTCTATGGTTCTCCTTTAAGGTTCTACTTCCATGGTACTCCTATTATGGTACTATTTCTATGGTTCTCCTTTTAAGGTTCTATTTCTATGGTTCTCCTTTTAAGGTTCTATTTCTATGGTTCTCCTTTTAAGGTTCTATTTCTATGGTTCTCCTTTTAAGGTTCTATTTCTATGGTTCTCCTTTAAGGTTCTATTTCTATGGTTCTCCTTTTAAGGTTCTATTTCTATGGTAATCCTTTTATTGTTCAATTAATATGTTTAACCTTTAAGGTTCTATTTCTATGGTTCTCCTTTAAGGTTCTATTCTATGGTTCTCCTTTTAAGGTTCTATTTCTATGGTTCTCCTTTTAAGGTTCATATTCTATGGTTCCTGTTAAGGTTACATAGTCGAATCAGCCGAATGGTACATAGCCGAACAGCCGAATGGTACATAGCCGAACAGCCGAATGGTACATAACCGAACAGCCGAACGGGTACATAGCCGAACAGCCGAACGGCAATTTTAGAGGTGGGATTTAATCGAAAAATTTAAATACACAAAATTTACTGAAAACGGGGTTTGAAATATAAATGCACCTTTTCCAACAAAATTCCGATATGTGCGACAACAAAAGACGATTGGTATTACGAGAAACAAAAATCTGGAATCTCAATCTATACCCTAAAAAAGTTTTGTAAAGCTAACCAAACTTTAAAAAAATTAAAAACAGCTTTATAAAATTTCAAACATTTCAACTTTCAATAACCCACGTTTAAAATTTCAATTCATTTTCAAAATTTTCATTCTAGTTTTCAAAAATTTGCGTGCTAAACTTAAAAAATTCGCCCTCAAAATTTTCAAAGTAGCTTTACAAAATTTGCATTTCGAAATTTTAAAACTCGCTTCACAAAATTTTAGAATTTCCTACACAAAACTTTAGAATTTCCGCCACAAAATTTTAGAATTCCTGCCAAATAATTTTAGAACTTCTTTCAAAAAATTTTAGAATTTCCTCCACAAAATTTTAGAATTTCCTCCACAAAATTTTAGAATTTCCCCCATAAATATTTAGAATTTAATCCACAAATTTTTTAAATTTCCTCCACAAAATTTTAGAACAAAATTTTAGAATTTCCTAGACAAAATTTAAAATTTGTTTAACAAAATCTAAAAAAATGGTTTACAATATTTAAAAATTCTCTCCGTAAAATTTATTTTCCATAATTTTAATATTCCTTTCGGAAAATATAATTTTCGGAATTTTAAAATTTACGTTTACGGTTTACGAAATTTACATTTCAAAATTTAAAAATTCCATTCACACGAAAGCTGCTTTACAAAATTTAGAGTTACTTCTGAATATTTCAAAATTCGTGGTACTACTCGTTGATGAGAAAAATACAAAGATACTGTGTATAAGTATAAACAGAATTTAGAAATAAGTTTATGTAATTTTATTAGCTTGTG
>JABJWA020000208.1:0-27672 GCA_020352615.2 Yoshiicerus persimilis | reverse complement strand
TTTCTAGAAAACTAAAAAAGTTACACAAATCTAAATCATTACACTTTAATTATCTTCTATGCAGAAATCGTAGCCTAGGGTACCGCATGAAGTACAGATAGATGAAAAAACATTTACGGAATCCCTCTCGTTTGGTAAAGGACCAATTGGCAAAAACAAATTTTCTCCTCAAAAAACCCAAAAGGAACGTTTGGCAAAAATGCACTGTAGTACTACACTACATAGCACTACACACTGTGTGTACTGCCTGAAGCGAATGAATGATATGTACTGTTATGTAGAATATTGCCTATGCAATATTCTTAAGCAAGAAATGAACTAAGTTTTGTAATTATGATTAACGATATCCCTTAATATATATTGGCAACATAAATGTTTGTAGGAAACTCCAAAAAATCATCTTAAAGTACAAAAAGATCGTATGTTTCAACATCATAATGCTAATTATAATATAATGTCGAAAAGAAATAGAAAAGACAACTCTTTCACATACAAGCAATATAATACATTTGTGGGGGCAGTGAATCACTTCACTAATTACTCATTAACAAAAAATTACAATTATGAGAACTACATTGTTGTGGTATAATTCTAGTTTTGTACAAATTGAACCTGTAAACAACACTTTCAATTTCATTGACACACGTTATAATTGTATTGTCATTATTTCGAAAACCAGTAGTAATATAGTAACATTTAATACTTGTTTCATATTTCTCTCAAAATACAGTACTAGTACCTATTGCAAGTATGGGAAATATATATATCAAGGGTGTCAATTTGTCCAAGCATTGACAATGCACGATTTAAGTGTATTGCAAGTGTAATGAAAGTTAAGTTATTACATATTAACCTCTCTAGTAAACACATTTATATAAATTGCTTAAGAAGAAATCAGTAGCATCAGAGATAAAGAGATTAATGAGATTCTTTTACATAAATGCCTAAAACCTGCTAATTGCTTTTGAACCAATAGCTACTAAATGTATTACAATAGGTAAACCACTAAATATTATTAAATGAATTATAACTATTGAATTATTAAATTACAATTACACTAGTACAAGTGATAGCACAGGCATTGCATGAAAGAATTGTAGTTGTGATTTTTCAGGTAGGTTGTTGACCTTCTACATCGTCGTCCTCCACTACAGTCTGTGAAATTATAAATCAATGATTAATGTTTACAACTTTTGCATGCATTTAACACCAGAATTTCTTATAGCCTTGAAATTTGGTTTGTATATACTCATCATTACATTTCACATATTAATCAAAAATGCAAACTTAATGTGTTCATTGAAATTGCCCAGTTAAATAATTATAAATTCCACAGAAAAAGATGTTTTGAATTCTGGCGATTAGATATAGGTGTGCATGGTCATTAATTTTTTAGAAATGACCCAAATCATGCATGACATTCGTCTGTCCATTTCATTAAACTAATATTGTTTTATTATTTTCCTTCCGTCTTTGTGTACACAAAGAAATAAAATAGGTAAAGGAAAAATAATTTGGACATCAGGAATAATTCCAACTTCCCAACCACCTTAAGAAAATATTAATGTTAACTTACATCTGGAGAAGCTACGACTTCCAAGAGCCTTTCATCTCCTTCTGCAAACGAAAAATACGGGGTATCGGTATAATAAATCGGTTTATATATCGTAAGCATGAGGAGGACGAACGCTTTGACTTTTAAAGACTAGTCTTTGAAGCTACGAATTCAAAAACTACTTTTTCAAAGTACGGTATTCCTGCCATGGTGAGGGCAGATAATTAATTAATAATGAGACATTATTTCGACACCCCTAAAATACTCAATTTTACACCCAAAATAAAGTTTTTCAGAAATAGAACTTTTCCCTCAATTTCTTCATTGCTACCCCAATTATTATGTATTTTACCCTTTACTATAAATTCGCTTTGAGAGACAAAAATTCAACTGAAGTAATATTAATAAATCAAAAAACATAAAATTTCAAATATGTCGTTGGCAATATACTTGCATATATAAGATTTAGTTCACGTTCATAAAAGTAGACATATTTGCCCTTTTTGGTTTTTTTGGACTTATTGATATTACTTCACTTGAATTTTTGCTATTCAATGCTTATTTATAGTTAAGGGTAAAATACATAATAATTGGGGTACTAATTAAGAAATTGGTGGAAAAGTTCTATTTCTGAAAAGCACAATTTTTGGAGTGAAATTGAGTATTTTAGGGGAGTCGATAATTACAGCCCATTACTAATCATTGTTTTACCCTGTGTACTGCTTAGAGATTAGCAAAGAAGACAACCTTTTATTAATCATCACATTATGCAAATATATTATTCATGTTAAAGAAAATGTAATTTATGTATTGGCATAAAAATTAGCCAAAAACATTCAAGTCATAAAATAATTTATAAGTATTAAACGTAATAATTGCAGATCGAAGCACCCAAGGTACATTGAAACTATGGCAACTTGGAGCTATACCAGGTATGGAAACAGTTATTTCAAAGTTCTCTCAGAACCACTTATGGGGATTATAACGTTACAGCAAACAATTGAGTACGTGTACTTGTTTGTATTTTAAACTCTATGCCATTGGAAGCATAACGCTATAATCCCCATAAGTGGTTCTGAGTTCTGAGTCAATTTTGAAATAACTATTTCCATACCTTGTATAGCTCCAAGTTGCCATAGTTTCAATGTGCCTTGGAAGCACCTATAGGGGAGGACTGAAAAACATAGGAGTGAAAAGATGTAGGGTTGAAAAACTAGAGGGTTGAAAAGATGTACGGTTGAAAAACTAGAGGGTTGAAAAGATGTAGGGTTGAAAAACTAGAGGGTTGAAAAGATGTAGGGTTGAAAAACTAGAGGGTTGAAAAACTAGAGGGTTGAAAAACTAGAGGGTTGAAAAGATGTAGGGTTGAAAAACTAGAGGGTTGAAAAACTAGAGGGTTGAAAAGATGTAGGGTTGAAAAACTAGAGGGTTGAAAAACTAGAGGGTTGAAAAACATGGGATTAAAAAGATGTAGGGTTGAAAAACTAAAGGGTTGAAAACATTCAGGGGGTAAAACGCTAGGGAACCTTAAACCTCAAAGCCTTCGTCCCCTTTATGACTACGACATATGCATTGCTATTTTCATTATTATAAATTGATTCGACAATTTTAGAACCTGTTTCGTTCCTCGGCCCTCTTCTTACGCAAGGAATGCCAAATTCTTCGTCAATTCTTTTTTGTTCTTCTTTCCAAAGAGCTCTGCTGTCCATGAACGCCGCTTTTAGCTTCTCTAATTCATGTTGTCATTAATGCATTCATATTCTTCAGTCTATATTCTTCGGCACGCAAGTACTCGAAGGACGTTTCTGTTCCGTCTGGCAAAAGCTACAGGTATAAAATGCAATGTAATTAATTTAGGAATGTAAACACTAGTAGATCTGTTAGCGGTAATAAGGAAAATTAGGCATTTTGGAAACTGCCTAGACATTTTCGGAAATGCCTGAAGAAAACCCGGTTATTTCTGTTTAGCCGAGGCATTTCGGAAAATGCCTAGACATTTTCAAAACTGCCTAAACTTTACTCGGCATTAAGCGAAATGCTTTTCCTTAATGCCGAGTAATCATTTTAGTTTACTTAAATTACTTAATGACTTAATTTTACCAGGCAGAAAGGAAACTCTCACATAAGTACGCTGTAGCAGTGTGTTTAGTAGGTAACTAAGTTGAATAAGTCAATTATTTGAATAAAAAAATCAATTTATTGACAACCAGATGTAATGATAATAAAAGATATGCAATTAAATGAATGTAGCACGAAATAATTATTTTATTACAATAGGGTTCTTTGTTGTGGCACTTATTTTTCCATTGAACACTATTTTTTAAACATTTGCATTTCTTATCTGGCCATATCTTTGTGCAATACTAGCCAAAAAATTCTTGTCATAGTCCTGTAATCTAAGAGTTATTTGAGTACCTGCACGTGCTCAAATAACCCTGGGAGTTATATGAGCACCCCTTTGAAAAACCCAGCACCTGCTCAAATAACCCAGGAAGTTATTTGAGCACCCCTTTGAAAAACCCAGCACCTGCTCAAATAACCCAGGAAGTTATTTGAGCACCCCTTTGAAAACCCCAGCACCTGCTCAAATAACCCAGGAAGTTATTTGAGCACCCCTTTGAAAAACCCAGCACCTGCTCAAATAACCCAGGAAGTTATTTGAGCACCCCTTTGAAAAACCCAGCACCTGCTCAAATAACCCAGGAAGTTATTTGAGCACCCCTTTGAAAAACCCAGCACCTGCTCAAATAACCCTGGGCGTTATTTGAGCACCCAAATGAAATACAAAATTAGCAGTATCAGTAAAATTACATTTCTACACATATTAAAGTGCATTTTGAGAACTCATGTAAGCAATACTTGTGAAATTACATTTTAATGGTAAAAATTTTATTTAAAATCATGAGATTAATTGTAATGAGGAAGAGTAATAAATAACATTGCCACAAAAATGTTTGAACCATATTGTAATCCGTAAATTGAGACAAAATAGTTTGCCCTTTCGTTTTTAATTTTTTCATTAAGCAAATCTCAATCGATTGGAACGTAATTAGGCTCATTATATTCACAAATAAATGACCTGTAGGTGAGAATAATACTTGCTAGTCAATGGGGGTTGATGCATAAAAATCAGACTGGGTATACATTAGTGGTCGGGCCGTTTCGGTTCGTTTATTTTTGAAAAGCGAAACGAAAACTTCGTTTCGGTTTTTCCAAAAACCGTTTCGCATTGTTTCGTTTTTCAGGATCATGCAAAACAAAACGAAAATAACGGTTTTTCAAAATGACCGACTGACATATAGTATGACGATAGAAAAGACATAGAACAGCTAAGTACTATATAATTTTTATTAAGGGCACGTCTAAATTTAAACTCTAAACTCGTCTAAACTGGGCATAGCCAAATAATTGGTTTTAATAATAATTTCAGTAATTTGGCTGTCTGTTGATGATTGACTATGGTTCTGACTGTTGACATCGGAACTTGGAGTGGTCTTCGATCATTGTATATTAACTCAATTAATTTTTTCCAATACTCGAATATTCTACTATCCTAAAGTAGGAGTAATCGCAATATTCGCAATTGATAAGAAAAGATTCTATGCAAAGTTAATCGCAATTACTACAAAATATAATGACAAGTGTTACTTGAAACCTAAAACATATTGAAACGATTTCATCTGCAATTGCAATGAAATGAATACAAACGACTGTACAGCAATTGCAGTCGGTCGGGATGCTTTGATGGGAATTATAAGGCCGAATTAACTTTGATTTGCTTCGATCATGTGCTACAAAAACGAAAAACGCGTTTTTTTCGTTTCGTTTTTGTAACAGCAAAAACGAAACGAAATAAACGCGTTTTTCGTTTTTCTAAACGAAACGGTCCGATCACTAGACTATACATTAGAAAGACCCTGGTTCTTACGGACAAAATTGAGGCTTTGTAGGGATGGCTATTTATCAAATGCCACAAGTCAAATGGGACTCCAATGTGAGTAAAGGCACTAGCAACAGTTCGGGTCACCTAAATAAATTATATTTCGGTGGATGGGGACATGGAGAGAAGGAAAGTCCAGCAATGTTCAAGGGATCATAAAAATTGTACAGGGTCAGCCAGAAGTTACTGACCCTGTTCAACCCTTCCTAACTCTTAAACGGCAACTGCTACAGAAAATCTAATATATGCACTGGAAAGCTGACAAAATTTCAAGTCGACATGATGACACGGTAACGTTTTCGCGTTTAGTGGACACCTGTGAAAAATGCAAACAGAAAACATCGTTTTCTGAAGGCACACCTAAAATTTAAATGTCCTAACTACCATGGATTTCATAAAAACTGTAAAAGAAGACAACGTACATTCCCTGTGCTCTCCTGCTACCCAAATTATGAATTCCGTATTACGTATAGAATAGAATAGAATAGAATAGAATAATTGCTTTATTGTCCACAAATAACATCTCAGATAAATCTGAGTTGATTTCCAATGTCGCGACGTTACATAAAGGTAATTTTAATGTAATAGATACAAATAATACAGGTGCACATGTTACATTCAGGTTGAGAACATTTCGATACACAACAAACGTGAAATTGTAATCATTTTATATGCCGTTAGTCACAAATTACGTCAATTTTTAATTTTATATATAAATTTTTTGCTAACAGCTATCATATCAAGAAACAAGTACACCATGATTTCCATTGTCAAGTAAATTCAATAAATTGCAGTATATATATAATAGTAATCCTAATTAGTATATCTACGTACCTAGCCGCATGTATTTATCGGCCTACAGAAGTTACGCCCACACTCGTGCATGAGCGGACTTCTCCTTGAGACATTTGTAATATGTAGAATGAAAAGTTGAGTTTGCAGGTCCGGTCTGACTGACCAATGTGAGTAGTATGCGTTGAGTTGATGCTTGTCGGTTTACTATCAGGAAATATGAGGATAAGACTTGCCAAGATGGTAATAAAGAAATCTGCTTAAGCCGCACACATTACTTGGTACATACCGTCACAAATTCCTATGCAAAATCCTCCGCGATAAAACTCAGCCATCTTCAATCATGGCATTTCGGCGAGGCACTTCAGAAAAAGCCGAAAAAACGGGCAAAAGTCCTCACTTTCACGCAAAACTGTCTTTCCCACCGTAATAACCGCATCACAAGGTCACTGCACCACTCAACTTTTACCAAATTCGACCGATTTAAACCACTAAAAAAAATTATTTTCCGGACAGCAGCACAGACGTATGTGCTCACGCGAAGGTGTCTCAAGGAGAAGTGTGGGTAAAGCATTTGCTACTATGGGGTAATCGTCTTTCAATTCAACAGCATAATATAAGTAATGAATCATGAATTGTATTCATAAAATTAAGACCAATAAATAAAAGTGTAAGATCTAGAGTTAAGGCAAGGGTCTCAATAATAGTACAATGTATAGATTTTTATATTTGAAATCGAATATAAAATTTGAAATATTTTTATATTTAAAAGCTATATTTATAATAACATAATCTCTTTACTGAAAGAACTTTTTTTAAACATTTTTATGTTATTACCTGGGTTGTTGTTTTGACGATCTCACTCAGATCGTGAAGTTGTTTTTTCAGACTAGCATTTTCAAGAAGTAATCCTGAAATCTTCATATTAGCTTCACTACCCATCTCTAACGTTTTACATTTTTCTTGCCAATATGCGACTTCCTTATACAAAGTTTGATTTACTGTCTTCAGGTGCTCTATGAAAACCTCATTGTCCGAAGGAGTGTCCAAAGGAGTGTTCATTTTGTCTGCAACCACATCAGAATAAATAAATAGAACTACATCAAAATAAACCGTTGTAAACGCTGTGGCTAAGTGGACGAAATTCTGTATTTTTATTATGATAGTGATCATGATGATGCTTAATTCGTATTTTCTTAAAAAGGAGCAAATGATTTATTAAATATTTTTTCAAAACCAGACAAGTAATTTTTAAATGTCAAATTTAAAAAAATCCAAATGCGTTTTCTAAATGGAAATCAATTTTCTTACTAAGTAATCTGGCTGGAATAAAATTGTAAAAGGCGAATGACATGATTATGACATGAGTATCCATTTTTTACCAATTAAATAATGGGTCCTATTTAGTTGATAAACCAAGAAACGTCGTTGTAGCAACGGTTTACAGCCCGTATAGAGGTAGGCTGGTAGTGAAAATAAAAAACTCAAATTCCACTTTTTTCATTTTGGTTCTTATTCTGTGATTTGAGAACCATAGAGCCAAATCTTTGGTTCTCATGGTAGATTGGCTCTCAAACCGCAAAAAGTGGAATTTGAGTTTTCTATTTTCACTACCAGCCTACCTCTATACGGGATGTAAGTACTTAGTACCTATTACTACTAATTAGATAGTAATTAGTGTACTGTACCTATTTGGCGGATTATTATATTAAAGGTTTATAAACTCCTTTTCTTTGCAGTGATTATAATCCTGATTATAATCACTATTATCGCCGATTTACACGATAGTGATTATAATCGCGATTACAAATATGCAAAAACAAGCCCTTAATATATTATTAATTATAAATTTTTTGAGATTTAACGGTAAAAAATTACCTGAATTCCTAAAATTTGATGCTAGCTGTCGGTGGAAAATAGGAACAACTCGTAGTGAGAGATGAATACATCTGACAGATCAACAAAATAACAAGCCAAGCCAAACAATAAAAGTGTTACAGGTAATACCTGTAACTAGGCATTACCGAGGCTTTACCGGTAATGCCCAAGAAGTGTACGGTTAAACCGCTTTAGCCGCGGCATTAAGAGTAATGCCCAGGTGTTACCAGTAAAATCTGAACTTCACTCGGCATTACCAGTAAAGCTTACTCTTATTGCCGGGTAATCATCTACTTTCTCAAAAATTCACTCTAATGCCTAAAATCTAACTCCGCAGTAAGCAAACTGATTGTTTTGAATGGCAAAATGACTTCCATGATTACTGAAATTTGTATTACTAACAATTGGAAATTATTTAATCACAGAAGTGGTACACATAAAAAAATTTTTACTTTTATTATACACACGTTAGATATTCAGACAAAGATAAGTCATAAGTTTTGACATTATTTATTAAAGCAAGTGCCAATATAATAATATATAATTGACCATTATGGCCATTTATTCTTCCTTGCCTTTACATTTTTTGATCCAAAGGCAGCAGAAGAATTCTTGTCCTGTTCCAATATAAGACTCTGTAGATATTACTATAAGTAGCAGTTCAATGCAATTGGGATTCATATAAGTGTGAGAATGTGAACCATAACCAGGGATGCCGACCCAGGGTTTTTGGGTTTTTGAGCAAAAACCCGACCCACTTTTTTATCAAAAACCCATGGATTTTTGGGGTTTTTGGGTTTTTAATAGGCGGGAATGTAAAGCACACCGTAATTTTCATGAAAAATTGCAGTTTATCCTGCAAAATACGAATAGATTTGTCAATAGTAGTTAAAAACGATCATTTTTCATCATTTTGTGACTCAAAAGGAATAAATATTAACCATATTATGTGATTAAATTATTTGCAATTGTTAGTAATATAAATTTCAGTTATCATAGAAGTCATTTTACCATTCAAAACAAATCATTTTGTTTACCGGCGAGTTAGATTTTCGGCACTAGAGTGAATTTTTGAGAAAATAGATTACCCAGCAATAAGAGTAAGCATTACAGGTAATACTGAGTGAAGTTCAGGCTTTATTGGTAATGCCTAATTACCCCCATTTCCGCTAACATAATATGTATTAGGCGCCTAAAGTCATTGCGTCGGCGTCGCCAGAATAGCTGCAAAGCAGGAAAGAGTGAGGGAACGTACATGTATTACGAAGTAAATGTTAGGGGGAAATGAGTGGCTGAAAAATTGGCACTGTGCTTATAAAATAAGCATTACTTTTAGAGAAACTTAAAATAGCATCTTGCATGAATGCTAATCGTTGGGTACACTGCGAATTATGATGAGTGAGGTTTTCCATTGCTTACATGAAAGATGGCCGGCCACCAGCCGGCTTTAAAATTTGACCGTTTTTATATGTGATAATTATTCAATGTTGTAGTGAACATTGTCCTGGTCAAGTTTGGTTAAGAAATTTTTCCAAAATAATTTTTTGGGTGACCTCCAGAGCCCACCCAAGGTGGCATTTTTGGTCACTTTTTGGTGTAAATATAAGTGTATCTTGAGAACGGTGACGGCTAGAGAGAAACGATTAGTTATGTAACATTACCTTAAGAAATAGGGCAGTGTTCAAACTAAATGCAACTGGAATGCTTAAATTGACACTAAAAGCACGAAATGTTGCTGTGTGAAAAATTGAGAAATACTGGTATTTAATATTCGCTAAATGCCACAGACATACAGGACGTAACAAACCAGGATTTGTGGCACGTTATTTAGAGTATAATTACTGTAATTACCTAAATGATATTGACAATACCATATCCAGAATATCCAGAATTTCGAAAATGGCAAAAATGTATTTTAATAGTTATCAAAATTTAAGACAAAAAGTAGTTATTAAAAAGTAGTTAAACTTTTTTGATTAGTATGTCAAGTACACATGAAAAATACTCTGCGTTTACGAAATATTTCTAATTTTAACAATAGTTTTTATGTGCATGAATTTACTTGGAATTTATATTTTAATGAAGTTAAAATATATTAAAAATCAAAGCACTGCAAAAGAATATTGATGGAGTAGGGAAATGAGACGTACGAACGCGAGCGAGCGGCAAAAGGCTACTATTGAATTAGGTACATCCAGGGATGGCGACCCAGGGTTTTTGGGTTATTGGGGTTTTGAGCAAAAACCCGACCCACTTTTTTATCAAAAACCCATGGGTTTTTGGGTTTTTGCTAGGCGGGAATGTAAAGCACACCGTAATTTTCATAACAAATTACAGTTTATCCTGCAAAATATGAACATATTTGTCGACAGTAGTTAAAAACTATCATTCTTCATCACATTGCGACTCAAAAGGAATAAATATTAAACCATTACATAGAATATTACGCTATTTTGGTAGGTCAAAAACCCAAAAACTCATAAACCCAAAAACCCCAAAAACCCACAAAAACCCATGGGTCGAGGGTTTTTGCATCCTTGGGTACATCATTTGTTTAAGCTAATGATTTTAAGGTATGTTCAAGTTTATTGCATTTAATAGGTAGAATCATAAATGTTTCATGTTTCAATTTCATTCAATGTCGTTATGTTGAGTTCAAATTAAGTGTCACATTCATAGTATATTAAATGTACCAAGAAAACATATTTGATAAATTTAAAAAAACATTAGCCCATTTAATTTCCAATATTAAATTAGGACGTCATTACGGGTGGTGGGCTTTCCGAAAATCAGACAAGTAGAGGTATTGGGGTAGACGGCGGGGTCCAAAAACGGCCCGAAATTGAAGAGGCGATATGTGGATCGTCCCTAGGATCAATTTCATGGATATAAAATCAGTCTTCAGTTAGCTATTACCGCTGAAATACCTATTCGAAAGTGCGCAGGCTTGTCATTTAGTCTGAACAGAAACGCGCCTGATTCAGGTAAGAAATTTTATCAACATAAACATATGGCAATTCAACAGCCAGGTTGTGAAGTATTGCGTGTTGTTTTTGAATGTCCTTATTGATTGAAAAGAATCAGCAAACTGCATTATGGAATTTTGGTGTTTGTTTTGTTTTACATAAGGAAATTAAAAGGATCTTCAAATGTCTTCTGTGAGGAAGAATAGTCGTGGCATGAATCCATTCCTCAAAGACACATGTGGATTAAAGTTCGATTGGCTTTGCGGAGAAGACGATGATTCGAACAGGGAGAAGAACAGGGAAGAGTTCCACAGAGGTGTCAAAGAAACAAAGAATTGGGATTTCATGAACTGCGACAGGTGCAGTTTGTGGTGCCCACCTCTAGTCTATTTCTGCACAAAAGGTCATATCTTCTGTTACTTCTGTGCTGCGAAAAACGACAATTGTATAAAAGTAAGGGATTGCAGTGCTAAAATCTCTATGAGAAAAATTATTGCGTATGACGAGCTCTTTGAACCAAAAAATTCAGTGAGTTGCATCAACGTGAAGTTGGGTTGCCTCAAAAAGACTATCCCTCAAAGGGACATTGTCAATCACGCTTGGTTTCATTGCAAATACAGGTTCGTAAATTCTAGTTTTGGTTTCAAGAGCTCTAAAAGAATAATTAATTGCACTGATTTTAATTTTTGGTTTTACAGACTCGCAATGACATGCTCCATTAATGAATGTTCCAAAACCAAACAAAAAATTCCGTAGCGATTCATTGATGAACACATGACCAACTTTCATAAAGTATCACTACAGACTTGGATCCAAACTGCAGCAAAGAAACATTGACAATTCCCTACAATGCTCCAGAAGAAGGTAATTTGTTGAAATTCTCCATTTTATTGGTTTTCTAAAACAATTATTATAATTTCATTTTAATTTATTTCAGGTGTTATGCTTATTTGATAAAGATGACACCTGGAAGTTCGTTATAGCTATAAATATGGAATCTTAGAAAATGTACTTTTGGATTTTTGCCCTACAAGATGGTTACAATCTTAAATATTTTCCATTTTTTGCTTTGTTCGGACGAAGGACAGCGGTACAATTTTCAATAAGATCTTTACAAATATATTTAGAAATATGTAATTATAAAAAATTTTTTGGAAAATAAGGGAGGGTAATGCATCTGGAATTTTTGCACTGAGGATACAATATTTGTATAGCCTTTTCATACACCTGATATTTTCCATAATTTTTTCTTATGAAATTTTAGTCATCCTTTGAAGAATTAGAGAATATTTATATCAATAGTAATAATAATAGTTGGAATGTCATTAGGGGACAAGAAAGAAATTATATTCATAATGCCCCAGGCTCCACTTTCATCCAGATAATTTTTGCAGTTCCTCAAAAGTTACTTACAAAGTTAAAGTGTGGTTTTGGTGTACCTTACCTTGTTAGGAAACAAGGTGTTATTTATTTGCCACTCTGGGGGAAGAGCAGTGGTAGTGTAATGATTATCTTTGATTTCAATTCGTGTAATTGGATGGTCCAATTTGGTCACTTGAATAAAGCCAAACTTGAACTTGAAAAGCTTTTTTAACTACGTACGTACCTTGGGTTGATGGGTCTTAAAGTCTCATAGAATGCTGAAAACATTTGTATTTCTGGCGGATTTGGCTGTTACAAATTGCTGTGAAAATTACAAATTGCTGTAGTCGTGTTTGGCATAATCACAATTGCATTTATTTATTTTCCGCGTTCATTGTAGAAAGTAATTGCTTAAGAATAAAAATCTTCCTGAAATAAAAGAATGGTGATGGTCAAAATGGTGAAAGAAAAAAAACACTTTAAATTTCGACGCATTTGAAGCTTTACAAATAATCGAGTGTCTAGTGTAGGCTTTACACTCTTTTCAAATGATATTGAAAAGGGTGTAGGGTCTTAGTGTCTTAGTCGCAGTAATTAATGATATTTCTGTATGTTTTCAGGTGATTGTAGTCTTACTGTTTCTAAGATGGCTTTAACATTTCAGGATGTCCTGAATGATGCAATCAAGTTGTCTACATGTCAGAAAGACCATGACACCGCTGCAGATGCCATAGTGTCACAAATACAAGGTGTATACCAACAAGTCGAAGTGAATGAAACAAGTACTATCAGTACCAATACCAACTTAGATGAAACACGAGGGCATAGAAACCAGTTATCATCAGGAAGTCCGCAAAATAACTGCAGAACCGAAATTCGGTGCAAACTAATCAGCTTACTACCTTTTCATATAATTGGTTAGGCATTTTGGGTCGGTAGTTATTTAAATGGCGAAGGGTTTCTATGCCTCCTTGCCAAAACCTTATTGACAGGGACAGTTAGCTGATTAGTTTGCACTGAATTTCGGTTCTGCAGTTATTTGCGGACTTCCTGATGATAACTGGTTTCTATGCCTCCGTGTTTCATCTAAGTTGGTACTGATATGATAGTAATTGTTTTTACTTGTCTCTAATGGTCAAACAATTTTAAATGATGTCTGTTCTTGCAATGCACTGTTCCTTATTCTACCTATAGCAATAACAAGTATAGTTAAACCACTACAAGGAGAAACGGTAAACTATTTGCAAACTATGACACTAAGGTACGAAACCAGGAAAAACAAGGAGTTTTAATTTTTGCTTGCTCAGCTAAACGATTCTTACTGTGTTAACATTACAATAGTGGTTTTAGACCAAGAGAAGGATTGGCGTTGAGAAAATGGAATGAGAAATTAAAATAACTGACATTGACGCTTGAAAGTTCAAATTTCTAAAAAAGGAGTGTAAGGCTACTGGGTCATTCATAACCTTGTGGTAATATTGAGCAATGGATATTGCAAATATAGAAATAGTAATCTATTTTAAAAAACCTCTAAAGACCCCATCATTAGAGTTGTCAAAAAATTACGTAGACATTATTAGATTATCAAGATTCTCAATCGACTACTGTCAATCGGGTAATAAAATCATTTTTCTTGATAGTGAGGCTTAAAGTATATAAAATTGGAATTAGCGTACTTGGCCTAATTATTGGAATAATTGTAGTTGTAAATGAATTAAAACTGAATTTGGTATAATGTGGATTCACCCTAATAGATCATCCGACTGGAACAATAATGAATAATTAATTCCATGATCTGACTCCACTCACCTTATAAGGCTTTTCCACCACATTCCTCCACAGTTCACTGGCTACGGCCACTATCAGCTCCCTTACTGCTTCCCCAAGCAGCGCATGTCTCCCCTCCCTCCAGACGTTTTTCACCAGTCCAGTTACTTGTCAGTCCAGCACTCCGCCAGAGATCTCCAGTTGACGGACACCTAGTCACCAGTTCACTTGCATTGATAATTCTGTGTATTTGTGTGCAGGTATCACGAGGACATTAACATGTGGTGAAGTAACATTGTCAGCCTCAATACCAATCTGAGAATAATAAATAATAATTAAGTTTTTTAAGTTTAACATAAAAACCAAAAAAAGGAAAGGAGAATACAGTGAGATTCTAAAGTCGCGCAACATAGACAACGTGGTGCTAAATGTCTGTGTTTACCCGCTCATATACATGCATTAGAATTATATTGCAAACTTTAGCAGCACGTGCCCTATGTTGCGTGACTTTAGAATCTCACTATATTCTCCTTTCCTTTTTTGGAGGTGAGAAGCGCTCAACTCACCTCTCAATTTGCAGTGAGAGGTGAGTTGAGAGGTGAGGTTTTGAAAATTGAGAGGTGAGGTTTTGAAAATTGAGAGGTGAGGTTTTGAAAATTGAGAGGTGAGGTCATGAAAAAAAGAGAGTTGAGAGGTGAGTTGAGAGGCAGATGTCAAAATTACTTCTCACCCATAGCGAAAAGTAAAATGAGAAAAAATACTCGTCTATTCATACCACTAACTGCAACAAGTTACCCCAAACAAATTCAACAAATACACTATACACCCAATAAATCTTTTAATTGTCAGTCTAATACAGTAGATTGACAACAGTAGACATGTAAGTGTCCCTTCTACTTTACGTGCATTTATAAGTCTCACGTGTTTCAAACAACCATTGAGTACTCCAAGTCTTCATTTGGCCCTTTAAATTTACATCGAGTAATCCCCTATCAGTGGTTTCAGCTAAATTGTTATTCTGACCATTACATGACCTGTTAACTACGCTGTAACCATGACGATTTAAATCCAACTACCTTGTTTCTCCCCCTGCACAGGTTTTTCAAATCGCTCACAATACCCTAACCAAGGCTGGTGCAACCACAGTGGCTGTGCAATAAGGTGGCCTCAAGCGAAAATATTTCATGTTTTTAGAGTGCCCACTTACTATTCCACCCACTCATGCAGTTTCTTTTGTATTCTTACATAAGTGACACTATGACTTAAGTTTAAAACAATCGCTAATGAGCTGTTTTGTTTGCACAGGCCGGTAAGCCGAATGTGTGTGGACTGCTGACTAATGTGGACTCGGACCTCGGCAGCATGAGTGCCAACGATCTAGACCTCCTCAACATTTGCGTCGGCAAGTGCAAATTGAATCCCAATGGGTGCACAAAGGCAGCTGCTGCCACAGATGGCATTGCGGGCACCGTTTGCGTCTGTTATTGCGATCCACCCACATCCACCACCACCTCCAACACTACTTCTGCAGGACAAGCACCATAAAAAATAATTCGTTCAATAACTCCAATGTTCAGTAAATATGTATTTTTATTTGTTTTTAAAAATGTACACTTTAATTTAACTCTATCATGCTTTTACAGGTTATCGAATTTTTAATTAATTTGCAAATAGACATACTATTTCAGACTATTTGTGATAAGAAAGACATAATTATAGGTATTACAGTACAAAAATCATGCTGTGATGACTGAACTTTGCAGTGCTTTGAAATCCAAGGGGGTCTTACCCAAAGTAGTTATACCAACGGTTGTTTCCGCTCGTATAAGGTACTCCCGTGTGAGAATTTTTTTCCCTTCTGGAGAGATGCAGGGGAAGCAGTCTGTATGAAAGCACTGCTCTGGGTACAAAATGGCCGATTTGTACCCATGCAGAACGGAAAAAGTTGACATTTTATTTTTTAAATTCTCACACGGGAGTACCTTTAGAGAGCGAGAACAACCGTTTTGCTATAACTACTTTGAGTCTTACCATCTCCATACAGTTACAATTTGATTATTGAGGTCAGGCTTCAAAATACAGGTACGCTGACTCTCCAATAATTCTGTGGTTATTCAAATGTCATGGAATTATATCTCACAACTTAATTACCAGAATACATATTTTAAAATTTTGAATTAAAGCGAAATAAATATTTTCGATGTATTGAATGAGCCGAATGCAATGTTCACATTGTAAAATATTTTTTAAAAGTAACTTCTTACAGACATACAAATAGTAAAAATAACATGCGATTCTTTTCCAAGTGTACATAAGAAGAGATATATGGGTGTATTTAAAAATAAACATGAGAATGTATGTCATTATTTGGTTCTTGCAACGCGACTGCCAGCGTCTTCGTCATCATCGTCATCGTCATCGTCGTCTTCCTCTGCAGGTGCCGCAGTGGACGGTACTGCAGTCGTCACCACCTCTTCGGCTATCTGCGGCAGTCGAATTATGTTGACTGCACCTTGGTTCGGCCCGGGATTGCGAATTCCCCCCGAAATAGGGTCAAGTGCCCCAATTGGGGTGTTGGTGACGACTTCTGTGACGGCCTCTTTGTCGTAGTTCCCAGTTGTGATGTCCTTGAAGGGCTCCAGGTCCACGGGTACTGTTTTGTTGTACCCCCTTGGGATGTCCAGGTTGGATAGAATGTTGGAGATGAGCTCCGCATTGGATTTGGTGGTCTCTGCGGGGACGGTGGGGGTGGTGGACCTCACCTGGGGGGTATCCTCGTAGATGTCCACCTCCGAGTCACTCCCAATTTGAACGAGGTCCTGGATGGGGAGCTTTACTGGTTTATTCTCCTCTGCTTCGTCGTCCTCGTTCCCCTTCGCAAACACCACGTGCTTTTTGGGCACCTCGGGCTGCTTTCCCACAGGGTTCGTCTGTTGATCTGTTAGCCCACCGGAGAGTTTCGATTGCTCGTAGTATTCCCCCAAAATCTGACTTGCAACTATACCAATCTTCTCTCCGTCTTGATCTGCATCACCATTTTGGCTTTGGATTTCCAAAAGCACTTCCAACTGCAATGCATTCAAAATCAATCCTGTACCCAATTCCTTCAATTTCTGAGATTGACATCTTTTTACAATTTAATTAAAACTTTAACAAGCATTAGTACGTATGGCAAGGCGTCGAGTATTTGTTACTGGCATATTGCATCCAATATTAAAATGGTTCTTTTCTTTTACTAAAGGCTACTATCTGAAAGAGTCTGACAATTGCTTGCACTATTATTTAGATTGTGCAAGGTGCTTGCATAGGTGCTTTTAAATACCAGGTGATGCCATGGTAAAAGTAGCAAATTTCTAGCTGCCAGGTTTTTACAGACATTTGCACCAACAAAACTGGCAGCTGGAAACCACTTTTAAATAGGAAGTCGCCACCTGTAGCCCAAGAAAGAAGGGCCATGGCAACTAAAAGCACCTTGGATTGGTGTCTATAATTGGCATACAAAAACTAATACATCAACACAAATTAGTTATAGCAAATAGCAACGGTTGTTTGTCGCTCTTATAAGAGCGACCGTTGCTATAACTACTTTGACATCAACATATTAGTATATAGTCCAAGGCTGGTGTAGCTATAATAATTCTCCAATAAGGTTGACTCTAGCGAACATTTTAAATTAACTTTTCAGCTTTTTTCGTTGGAAAATTTAACACCACAATGTATGGAATCGATAGATATGGAAATCCCCCAACTTATTGCATCGATAGATATGGAAATTGGAAATTCCACAAAGTGTGGAATCCATAGCTATGGAAATCCTATAACGTATTGCATCGATAAATATGGAAATTGGAAATTCCACAAAGTATGGAATCCATAGCTATGGAAATCCCACGATGTATGGAATCAATGTAACTGGCAATGTGAAATAATAATTTGAAAAAAAATCTTCGGTTAAAAAATTTTTGCTTGAGACAACCTTATAATTACAGGAGATACATCAGTCTTGTTAGTAGGCACAGTCTTTTTTGGCATCTCTTTCTTATGTAATCATCGCATGCAATGAAAATTAATCTTAGGCAACGAATCTTAAAGAATTCGGATAACTTCATCAAGGAAGTCTCTGAAAAGAAGTCAGTGTGCACAGTTTCTCACCGTTTGATTGGGCTTCAGATGGACTTGTTTAATGGTTACCGTACTGTTTCCAAAGTCTTTACTAGGTGACTCTTCTTCGGCCAGTGGGAAGGCGCTTACGAAATTCTGCAACGAAAAATGATGATGTAAAATGAGTTTTCAATCAACCAAGGTGGTGGAGTTATTTAATACCGACCGTTAGGAGTAGAAGGAGAAGTCCGCCCTTTGTTGTCATGATAGATTCCTAGCGGCTACAAAAGTGATTGATAAGAGTAGATTCTTGTGGAAGGTTCGTGGAGCAGTGATGAGGACGAGGGGTGACAAGCGACAAGGTAGCAATAAGACTGAATGAATGTAGTTTACCAAAACACGAAAATATTGGCCAACTAATGATATGCCCGTAGGAAAATAATATGTGAGAGTGATTACAGAACATGTGCGTACGGATTCATAGCCGCTAATAATAACGGCAAATGAGGTAAACGAACCAAAACAATTTCCAATCAATTTATACCACCACCTGCTTGAAATTGCTAATGAACAAACTGTAACACGAGACTCCGTGTAATGCTCCGACACTTTCATGAATCCAATTATTGTCAGGATACTCTCAAAGCCTATACTGGCCATGTATGCCAAACTTTGCTTTAAAGAATATAATATTGCACAACATATATAGCGGATGGACTTATAATAATATTCTCAGGTCTGATCTTTAAGATCTTTTGTCAAACAAGGTGCATAGTATCTTTGATAGGACAAAAAGCAAAGTCAAGGGTATTAGGGTATATAACAGTATATTCTCCCTTGACATATGCAAATATTTTTTAAATATTTAGATCTTAAGGGCAATTCAGTTTAGTTAATTAATATGACAATAGTTAAAAATAATTCCAAGTAATTAAATGCGTAAAAGTATTTTCTGCTGAATTGTATTTTATTACAAAAGTTGGTATTTAAATTACGTGGAAGGTCTTTTCGTCCTTTTGGAGTTGTGTACATTCAGTTGATTTAGGTAGGTTTTCCAAATTCTGTTCTTAGGCCAAACAGTAAAAGATAGAAATGAAATAAGAATATTTGATGGGGAAAGATTATGATAAATATTACAATTGGTTATATTATAGCATACTGGTCTAATTGAAAACCATTAGAGATGCACCTGTATATAATCTTAGTATTTATATCCGTTTTCTGCAGACCAGCCGTAACTACCCGGGTCGTATTCGTAGCTATTGTGAGACTGAGTGTGCTCGCCCTTCCCGTCCACCCAAATGATGGGGCTGTTGGACCAACCCTTGGGGTGCTTCCCCTGGGACCACCCGGACGACTTCGGTTTGGACCACCCGCTGGATTTGGGTTTGGACCACCCAGTGGTCTTCACTTTCTTCGGCGGCGTCCACCCCCACCCGCCGCCCAAACCCAGGAACTTGCCCACGGACTTGTGGTACCTGGAGGCGATGTACTTGGGGGCCCCCACCACCGCCTTCGTCTTGCTCCGGATCTTCTGCCCCCACTTGTTGATCAGCCCCTTCACAGACCACGACTTCTTCCCGCCGCCGTCCGCCGCACCCACCAAGTCCCACCCATCAGACGCTATTTCGTTCCCCGCCGCACTCACTCTCTCTTCCGCTACCGGCTCCTCTCCCGCCTTTAGTGACTGCAAATCTGAAAAATGGAATTGTTAGCAGAAAACTTCACATGAAAATTAATTACAGTACAAATAAATGTTTGGGTGAAGAATATTAGCTACAAAGTAGTTATAGCAAGGGTCGCTCTTATAAGGTACTCTCAACCGAGAATATTTTAAATAACAACTTTTTCCACTTTGGGGAGACACAGTTTCAACATGGGGAAGCAGTCTAAATGGAAACACAGCGTTGGGTCCAAAATGACCGATTTGTGCCCAGAAAGGAAAAACTTGAATTTTTATTTTTTAAATTCTCGGACGGGAGTACCTTTTAAGAGCGAAAACAACCGTTGCTATAACTACTTTGTATTAGTTATTATAAAAATATTTGTTTTCAGTTCAACTTACTTATTGATGTTTTATCTTTCGATAATTTTTCACTAGTAGTTCTAAAATCTACTGATTGCACACATACTGCAAATATGGACAACACAGTTAGTGTTGTGATAAGAGATAGACCTACACTAAAGGCTGAACTTCTGGAATTGTACATGTTGCCTGTGGAGAGCGTACTTCTCTACTGACAGAAAATATGAAGTGTAGCTCAGAAGTGCTATGAAAAGAAAAGAATAAAAATTTAATTAGGCTTGGGACTACTTGCGTGAGCCCCAATGCCAGGTGTAGCCAAAGAAAAGTAAAATTAACGCAAGGGACTCGACGCGTGACCTCACGAGGCTTCGAAAGTGAATTTACACATTGTACTGAAATTAGGCAGAATTCATTCGACGTGAAAAGTAAAACTGTCTATAAAGTTTACAAGTAAAAGTCACGTAGCTCAACTATTTTACTAATAATCCAGTTACGTTATGAAGATTTCTTTTGTTCACCTCTTTAGCAAAACAAGCATCACCACAAATGCACTTTCTAGCAAAACGCCTTCAGTTGGCACTCAAACTCCTCAAAACGCCGTCTCACACTTTCAGTCAGGCCACTTACCAAACTTATAGTCATAAATAGCTCATCCTTTGATTTACTTTAAAACCCTTTACTTCTTACGTGCATTTTGAAGATGTACGTGCCTAACTGCCTCTCTGGGCTTCCTTGCTTCTTAATTGCTATTCTAAATTAACAGGGAATGCATTATATTGAAAGAAACTTCATGGTAATGTTTACATACATGTTGTGAAGACATTTACGTTCGTCTGGTTTAATGGTCATAATAAGATGCTCGCAATTTGTTACACTTGTAGTGCGTACCAATTATTTAGACGAATTTGTTTACATCAAGAGATTATCTTGGCCTTTCATCTCCTCAATAATTATTCGCCACTAAACCCACAAAACATGTATCTGAGGATAAAAGTGATTCCATTCACCCAACTCTGCTAGAGACGAACGCTTTTTACTCCCATGGCCTGTGTACCGTGTAAAAGAGCAGCACCTGTCCTACTTTAGCCAAGTGCAGTCCTAATAATATTATGGTGATCATATCTGCTTCGTAATTCGTGACTATCGATGGAACATCTTCAAATTAACCATCCTTTCCTTACGCAGTCTCTTCATTTGCTCCTAATTTTGATAATCTCTATTTAAGTCTTGCTCCTAAGTAAGTGAACTAAAGTAGAGAGCATAAAATTGTTTCTCTCGATTAACCAAATTGAGAATGAGTTGAAATATAGCATTCTTAGCTACGACGATTTCAATTTTTATTTTGCTCACAATTCGGCTTCCTCGTCTACTCAAATAACGCACCGGTGTATTTTTATGTGGCCGTGCATGGAACTCGATTAACTGTAACATATTAAATGCGTAATGCATTACGTCTTTGTGGCATTGTATGACCTAAGAGATACGAGTCGGTGGTGAATTATAATTTTGCCAGACAAAGTCCATAGGGAGAGCTATATTTAAAGCAAATTATACAGTAAATATGGCATTTTTGTATTGCCATGCGCGAAAAATCAATATTTTTGCCAGAAAACTGAAACAAAGTCCAAATCATGATTGGCTAACACGAAGGGTAATACAGAGACTTGTTTGGACGAGGAAAATCTTAGGGTCACAAAATCACAAATACATGTATCGGCTAAGCAGGTTTACAGTTTTTACGAAATCCAGAACTTAGAAAAATGCTTCTCACGAAGTTATTGCTAAAATTTCTTCCAAGTTATGTTTGTTTTTAGCACAACTCAATATTAACTATAAATAGCGTTCATGAACTTTGATTTTAATTCCTGCTCAAAAATCCCATATGGTATACATTTTGCTGGAGACACATTTCATAGTAGTTGGTAGTATACCCTTTTGTTTTTGGGTAGCCCTTGCATTGGAAATTCACGCTTTGCATTGTCTTTCTCTAGATTGGCATTCCTAGGTCAGAGATTCCAGTTGAGTAATTCAAGAATGTTTACTGTAAGGATCCTAGCAGCAAAAATAATTTTCAGATTTATGAAATTTCAAAAAAGGAAACCTCTTTATTTCATTTCACATTTATAAATTAAGATTTTGGAATGCAATACCAGGCTAAAGGATGATTAAAGTGTACAGATGTTCCCTTTTTTGAATATTTCATTAATCTGGAAATTATTTCTACTGCGGGGGTCTGTACATCAGTAATGGTTGCATTATAGGGTCACATCAGTCACATGGTGCCAGTGTATCATTTAAAAATTCTCAAGGTTTTAGTTTTAAGGAAATACTATAAAAATGCCTACATATTTTGAGAAAATGTTGAGCTGATGTACGAGAAGGGAAAACTTTTATTTGGCTATCTCTTGCTGCAAAAGACATTAAACACGATTGTCATCCAATAAAAGAGTTTCTCTCAGCAGTTATATTTTATTGCTTGAAATGGAGAGTAAGAGAAACACAATTTCTGTAATAGCAGTGAATAATTCAAAAGGATGTCGTTTTAAGCAGAAAAGTCTTATAATAGTCCGACCTACAAGTAAAATTTTCTTAGAATCCAATTTTACACGTAAATCAAACCCCAGATAAGAAATTTGAGAAAATATTGGTATCGTTTACATGTGCTCTATAGTTTGAAAGTAAATGTTTTGTATAAGTGATCAATTCAAATAAAAATGGAACCTTAATAGGTATTTTTAAAAGTGGAAGTGAAATAATGAAGCATAGGAGACCTTTCAACGAATTTATAATAAGTAAACTGCATTAAGAGAAGGCCATTTCTGCATCCTGGTCAATGTTATGTTATGGTTAGGAAAAACGGTAATTTCCTTATTATATTATAATGCATGACATTATACTCTTGGTATGACATTGCATGAAAAGCCAACTTTACACTTTGTACCTTTGCTTTGCTGTTTGCTCACATAATGTACATATAATAATATTATATTATCTTTTATCTCATTTATAATTGTTTACTTGTTCACCTAACTGCCATAGTATAGTTTCTATTCGTATTTGTAACAATAACATCAGTGGATGCTTACCATCACCTGACATTAAATATGAACCTGTAAGAGTTTCCTATAATACAGGGAGTTTCAGAAATAGTGCATCATAAGGTTGTACATTCAATAATGAAGCAGTGCATACACATTCAAGTCTTATGGAAGGTGGAAGACACATTAAATGGTATTAAAATTAATGGCTATTTTCTGAAAAACCCTGTATGCACATTTAATCAACTGACAATGCTACACTACTTACAAAGGTACAGGAAAATGTGGTCATGCAATGTTTTTAAGTTGCTTTCTTTGCATTTCGACACAGCACAGGAGCGATTAAATAACACATAGAAAAGCCACGATGCTGGGTTCCCTGTTCATGTATCTAATCTTATCATGTTTCCCAAAGCCTCTAATCATTGTTAGATTGCAGCTCTTTGATTGAATAGTTTACTGTTAGGTTCATGATCAATCGCTTGTTGGGTTTGACTGCAGTGCATATTTTATTTGCTTCCTGGAAAGAATATTTTATACAAAATCAATACTCAGAATTTTGAACTGGTGCTTATGAGAACCACAAACTGCTCTGTGGAAAAATAACACGTAAAGATTGTTAGTACTGATACAGTAGAGCACATAGTAAAAGAATTTGCAATATAGATTTTATAGGTGTCAGTTTTTCGGTGCAACAACCTTTCAGGAGAATTAGGTGGTTACTTAGCATGATTAGAAATCAATTAGAGTCCTAACTCTAATTGTGACTTGTAAGTGCGCGTCCTTAAATATTCTAGACAAAAGACAATTAAATACTTTAATGCTTTTCCTGAGCAGTTCACAATAACAAACAATTGATTACACGTTCACCAAGTTTAGCACAAGAAACCGCTCCATGAACAAATTGATATTAATGCAGAAAAGTTACAGAAGTTTGGTTTTTATCATCCAAGAGAGTTCATTTCTTGCGTAACAAAATATCAGTTACAATCTACAAATATATTATTAAAATTCCCGAGATATTTGGATTACTAAAAATAAATCAAAGCGCAACTGGTTAGGCATTATCTGAGTGAAATTAGCAGAGGATTTTCTTTTTTGAGTGCTTCAGCAGCTTAGAATTTCAATTTTGGTTAACCATAAAATGACCTTTGCTCACATTTGAGGTAAGAAATGATTTCAACAGTGCTACATTAGAATAAAATTAAAACTTTCTCTCGATGAATTTGTTTCCTTTCGGCAGACGCTAAATCGCAATAATTCAATTGTTGGTTGTTACAGATATCTTGGAAGAAATGTCTGTTGCAAGTTTTGCACCGACAGCACTGAGTGGCAACTCAAGACTTCACCAAGAAGACATAAACACTCCTGAATACCTCTCGTGGCGTCGCCTTCATCTCAGTAAATCCAAGTTGTCAAATGTTGCTGAAATGGCATCTTTCATGGCGGGCTTTGCTGTGGTACGTTCTCCCTTGGCCTTTTCAGTATGTGTATCATAAATGTTCCATCCGTACTTCTGAAACATGCAATTTGACAATGCCTTATTGTGGCTGCACCCAGCGCATTTGGTGAAAATTGTCATGAATAATTCTCATTGGACCGTTTTAATATTTCACAGTAGTCCCAAGGTAGTTCCGTACAAATAAAGCAATGAAATGATCAAAAATTACTGAATTGGTACTGGTACATACCCTAGAAATGCAATATACAGAGTGAAGGGCATAAGTAACGCACCATAGGGAAATGACATTAGTTATGATGTTTGAAAATGCCTCTCAAACTATTTGAGAGGCATTTTCAAACATTGCTGCACTTTCTTATATTTCCCCAAACACAATGCTATTTCCCTATGGTGCTTGACTTATGCCCTTCACTGTATAGCCAGTTACTGTTCTGAAATCTGACTGGTTGTATGATTTAGGTGGCGACTGTGGAATTGCAAATCAACGACGCGGACGCGAACCCAGTTCTGTTGACCATGTTCGTGGTGACGACATCTCTGTTGGTGGCGACGACAATGATAGCGATAATGATAGCGACGTGCATCCTGCCGCACATCCAGTCGGTGGCCAAGATGGCCATGATCTCTCAAGTGTCGCAGTCGCCACACGACCAAATGGTGCGCCTGATCGACATTTCGTGGGTGTTGGCGAACACGGCGTCCCTCTTCCTCTTCACCCTGGACGTGATCCTGATGTGCTGGATCAAGTTCACCTACTTCTCCCGCGCCGCCTCCATCGCCGCCACCGCCATCATGGCCCCCATCCTCTTCATCATCCTCCTCTTCGGGGTCATCTTCTACCGAAGGGTCATCCAGCACCAGTACGTCATCTCCAACATGAAGTACCTCGAACTCGAACGCATGAAAACCGAAATCGAACGCCAAATAAGCTCCTCCCACTCCACGCTCTCCAACACACACTCACTCCGCTCCACCAAAACCATTCTCTCCAACAAATCTCTCGGCTCCAGAAACACCTCCGTCGTATTCACCGTGTAGTGCACTCCACACTCATATTTCTAAGTACAACTTTGAATTCAAAAGTGAGTCAGCGAATTCAGAGGTCCCATCGTCAATATAAAATAGTAGACCTAAATGTTAATTAAAACGGACAATTACAACCATCTGGAAATATTTAAAAGTTAACTGTTATGTCCAAGGACACCTGCTGCAAGGAAACTTTTTGCCCAGCTAAGGAACCTACCTGAAGAAATAACATTAGCAAGCACTTCGACCATGTCCATCAATATAGTCTTTGACTAGTAGATGGACGAAACAAATGTGATTTTATCAACATGTCTCTTTCCATACGCTTCGATTGAAAAAGGCTTGAAGTAATAACAATAAAATTAATAAAAGATGCTTTGTAAATGTTTTCAATGTTATTCACTGCGAAGACTGCGACTGGTGCTACTTCTAGTGCGGTTTTTGATACGGTTGGGGTTATAATTTCAATATTAGCACATTAATTTTCTAGACAACAACAATAAATAATATGATCACCCTGTTATACATAAAGAAAAGGAAATAATTGGGCAATTCCTGCTTTGAACATTCTTCAGAAGCAACTCGAAGAAGGGACACCATGTGGGGTGCCTATCTTTCCACTATTTTAGTATGTGGAACATGTATAGGAAACTGTCTTACGAACCAAGCTGCATATTAAGGTTGGTTGTTCTAGATTTTAATACATTGAGTTTCCTACTTATTATTTCCGTTACAACTAAGTCAATGTTGATTGAAAATGATTTTAAAAGTTTGCTAATCAAAAATCAAATTATCTCGGCCACACTTTTCCCATAGCCGGAAATTTTTGACCCCATACGCTGTGAATAATTATAGAAAACAAAATGTATCCAAAATGATGGCGGAAATTCACTTTGGTTGATTATGCTAAAGATGCAATAAGATTATATACGATAATTGAAAAGTTGTGATTGACATCTTTAGGTAAGAAATCTGAATTAGTTGAGAAATGAAATTGGTTGTATTCAGAAAACGGTAATGGAATTTCTAAAAGTTTGTAACTCAAATTATTGTACTGTAAAAGGGAGAAGCTTTAGAAATTACATTTGCTAAATAAAGTTACTAGTAGTACTTACATTTGGGCCACGATTTAGCTTCCAGTTTTACCCATTAAGACCAACTTTAATTACTATGAAAGGAAAATATATTCACATAATTTTACCTTTGTTATTCATTATTTACTCAGTGAGATAATTTTTCTATTAGCAATTATTTTTCTGTTGTAAAGATACCTCGTGTATACCTGATTCATCGTTAATGTAACTGGTCTAATCACCTTTCTGCACCTATTCGGTTTGTTGCCTTTTTCTTTACCCGAACGAAGCGGAATACAGGGTTGGCCCTAAGTAACGCTCAATAGGACAAAAGACTAAAGCTTACGAAGTCATAAATTATCGGCCCCAATACAAACCTAACTGAGCGGGTAAACATTGGAGCTGATTTTTCAAATTGTCGCAAACTTTAGTCTTTTGTCCTATGGAGCGTTACTTAGGGCCAACCCTATATATTGAGTCAAATAGCAAAACGGTCCGAGCTCTCGCGCATTTTGATGACAGCAGCTAGTGCTTCATTTTTAAATGATATATCTCCAATTTTTATTTACTGCTACATGTATTGCTCCCTAATGACTATTTGACCACAATTATATATTGCCCACAATAATTTAATATAATTTTACTGGCAATTTCCTTATTACAAGGTTATTTGCATTGACAACTGT
>JABJWA020000207.1:0-27782 GCA_020352615.2 Yoshiicerus persimilis | reverse complement strand
CCCCGAACATGCAAACTATTCGAAGTTTCTATACAGTTATTACTCATTCTCTGTCAATCTTGTATACCAAGTTGTATGGGGACTTTTGGTATTTTCCAATTTTGCCGAAACAATTTTCCGGGACGAAGCTCTCGCTCTTCATAACCAACTCAGGAAAAAACACCACGTCCCTGATTATGTCCGCAACACTACAGTACGATCCTAAACCCTATATAAAAGTTATCTATAAGGATTATCAATGAATTCATATTTAAAATAAATTTTCTTATTACTTGGCTTGATAAATTTGTTCAAGGTAGAATTGAAACGCTGCTTAAACAGGGGAAGCTATTTGACGTGAATAACCGTAACGGCAACTATGGTGAGAATATTTTCGCTAAAATAGTTAGCGATTCCGAAATTATTAAAATAAGCATTGATTTCTGGTACAAGGGAATAAAAAAATTATAACTACAATAAACTTGAATCCAATCAAAAGGACAGCAACACTAGCGCGACCGTTCAGGTAGGTGAGCTCTGAAGTAGTAGAAGTTTTGTTAAGAATTATATGGTAAAATTGTCGATCATTTTTATATTCCTCAGAATATTTGGAAAAACACAAAAAATATTGGAATCGGGATCGCTCGTTCTTCATTAGCTACTTTTGTGTGCGTCGACTACGATCCCCCTGGAAATCTTAGAGAATCATACCCTGAAAACGTTTTGAAACCTTAAAAATAGTTCCTTTACATACATAACGTTAATTACAAATGACTTTTTAATTCGTTTTCATCTGAAAAACAATAAAAAATTTCATTTATGTGAATTTCTAAGCTATTGAAATCAAGCTCGTTGTAAGCGGCCTCAAATTGTAACTGCAATTTGATTTAAAATAATTTGAACGAACACATTATGATATTCGTGGATAAAGTAATTGTTCGGGAATAGAATATTGTATGACTTGTACGGGTTGTACGGTAAGTGTAAATTATTCCCAGAGTGAATTAAAAGGCTGAAAAACACGCCAAGGTAAATGGCCATCAAAACAGTTTTCTTCGTCCATAAAAGAAGGTTTGTGCATTTGTATTACAAAAGGGCACAGGAAAAAGTCATTTGAGGTTCCAAAGAAACAGAACCACCTCCTCTTTCATGTTCTTCATTTTTTATAATGCTATAATACCGTTGCCTACCATCCAGGTAGCGCTAATTTTCGCTGGTACATGGAAACAATGAAATACTTTTTTGTAGTTATTCGAAAATTATGCGGGTATTGATATCTGATTTTAATTTTTAAGAAAGTAATAACACATAATTTTCAGTTATGTTGGCCGAACATGCAATACTGTGGAACCACAGTTTTCATGTCGACAAATTTCCTTATACACTGTAATAAAATTCCATCGATACTCCCAACTGGTCCTCACTATATCTTACGTTTAATAAAATGTCACTTCTATTATTCCTTGTTATTATGAGCTCACCTTACTTACCATAAACCTGTATTATTACTTCCCAAAACGCAAATTGAGAATTTTAAATTTCCTGAACTTTTAGTGCAGACTGAGCAGCAATATCAATTTGAATGTCAAGTTTATTCATTCAACGATCAGTCCACAAAATATTTCACCCATGACTGACTTACCATTGAAATGAAGGTGAAGGCTTTGACTACACCTAAACGCTGGATTCTCACAGACCTACATATTTTCAGTTTGGACCTGTGTATATCGATTTGCAATAAAGTTATACAACATTGTGTTAAAATAGGCCACACTTTAGGAAGCATACCTTTGGTTTTTGATGAAAAAGCTAACAAATTGCTTCTTTCTAAAAGCGCATATGTCAAAGTAAAGTTCAATCTACTCTGTGCAGGACTTCACATTTGGATACCATTAATTTTATTACGATCATTTTCCGAATTTAGGGGAAACCCCAATTCACATGACTATTATCTTTGTATTTTTGGGGCATTGTCATTACTCACATTTTGCATAATTCCTTTGTACGCATTTAAATTTCAAAAAGAGAACGTCCTTTTATTATTTAACACTCAGGTGGAAGTCTACCGCGATTTTCAAGGTAATCAACCATTTTTCACTTTATTAATTATGCATTATTACATTCTTCCCTAAATGCTGAATATTAACATTCCAGAAGAATTTTCCATACGGAAAGTCCATTCTCGAAAACAAATCTACGTCTCCACTTTAAGTATTATTTCATCTGCAACTTTGATAGCCACATCTACTTTTATTTCTTTGCTGCCTCTGGTTAACCCTTGGTTTCCATATTTTCCAACATCGCTATTACAAAATAAAGACAGTTTTATATACTACTCGGTATGGTTGTCACAATGTGTTTTCTTTTGGTGGATCATATCTTCTTCGTTTACTCAATTTGCTGTCCTGTATTTCACAATCACAAATTTTGTGGGCATTAATATTGCAATTGGCAGAGAAATCAAGTAAGTAAACATTATTCAATAAATAATATTTTGTCTGATTAACTGAAAAATATTTTTTTGTATTTAGGTACAAAAAGACAATTTATTATACTAAAGGTCATCTGCGCTTAGTGCAAAATACCTTAAAATACTACAAAGTTTTAAATATTTTAACAAAATTGATAAATGAAATAGGAATGGTTAATTTGTATGCACTAAAGATTTCCGTTAAGAGAGAAGCACACTTCTGCTTATATTTACTTATACGAAAATATAAATATCTTGACAATTTCTCTGCCGCCTTATTCAGTCTCCTTGCTGTCGGTTTGCCTTGTTTCTGGACGTGTTCCCTGTGGATGCTTTCTCTGGTATACAGAGACTCGGCGAAATGCATAAAATCCTGGATACCTAGCTACGGTATCAAAAAATATGAATTTCTATACCTGTCCAAGATACACGCAAGTTTACAACCGAACAAAATAGCTATTGGAAGTTTTAGTTTTGCTAAACGAAGAACAATTTTATTATATTTTCACTCGTTAACCAGAGGTGTTGCTGAATTGCTGCAAACCTTCTGTTTAAATAATCAATTGCGTTGTAATATTTCTAGGGCGTTGGCCACAAGTCACGCACCATAGAGAAATAACTTTAGTTGTGATGTTTAAAAAACACCTTGTGATTAATTTTCAAACATTATATGCACTTTCCTATGGTGCCTGATTTAATACCCAAACCCTACGTTATTCCCTAAATTGTGTGACTTAAAACCCACGCTGCAGACAAAATTACGTACTCGTTTTGACATTGAATTATTGCATTAAATATTAAAAGTATAATTAAATAATATTTGAGACAGACGTCAGAGACAGATGTTCTGTTTCCGATACTGTCTGAAATACGTTTTGCAAACAGTTTATTTCTATTATATCGTCGTTAATTTCTGGGAACGAGAATAATCGGCGCCTTATGCCTTTTAGTGTTTGATGTTGGCTATTGTTATTCGTTTTATTGTCGCACTACCTATTTCACATTCTTACAGGAAAAGTATTAATGTTCGTTATGTGTTGAAGTAAAAGGATAGTAATAACTATGTTTCCCAACCTGGTTGTATGCTACCATCACTTTAATAAGAGTAAATTAAATTGACAATTTAAGATAATCACTCGCAAAGTTTATATTCATGAACAATAGTTAGTTTTTTGATAAGATGGAGTGTGGATTAGAGAAAAGTGGAGTACGTTCTAAATAATTAATAAATTTGTTTGCTTTGGCTGTTTACTTAGCGCCATGCCCTGTACAACATTTAGGAATTCGCACTGAAAACTTCCAAAAACATCCATGATGAGGGTCAATAACTGTACATTATACCTCATTGACTTGAGGCTATCTTCTTAGTAGGCTCTACTGTTTTTAAGCATTTCATTAAGGAATTCATTGTTGTATATTGAATACTTCTTGTCTTGCACACAAGTTAGAAATATCTTATCATAAATGCTTAGTAGTATTAAAAAAATTTTTACTTTAATTTTTTTCAGTTATATGTATAGGTAATAAGAGAGTAATCATGTAGTTTATAAATCTATGACTCAAAAATTTTAGTAATTAATTTTATTCAAAATTAATGATCAGTTTTTATGCTTATTTCCACATCACTAAGAATATTTTTACAACTTAATCATGCTTTTCCTTTTTCATTATTTTAAGAAATCGAAGTAAATTCCTTAAAAATTGACTTAATATTGTATAAAGCAAGGCGGATATAAAAAATAAAAGAGTAGAAAAATAATAACCATAATAACCGAAATATTGAAAGAAATTTAGTTACCTTGATGAAGGAAATAAATGTTTTGCTCCTTATATAATATGTGTGTATAGTATAATGGAGGCCCCAGACCAAATTTTGAATTTGAACGTTCGCGCTCCGATTTCCGCGGGTGGGCGGGGCTTGGGGGGCGGGGCGTGGCCAGGGGAGGAGCTAGGGCGGAGCTAGGGGAGGAGCTAGGGCATACTCTTCTACACTGGTATACTCTACTCTTATACTCTTATACATCTTTACACTTTTATACTTCTAATTTATACATCTATACACCTTTATACTTCTATACTTTTATACACTTTAATGCTTACACTTTCATACGTAATCACTTTTAAAACAGTTGACCACTTTTAAACCAACTATTTCAAAAAAACAGTTAACCACACTTAATCACTTTTAAACCAACTATTTCAAAAACAGTTAACTACACAAAATAATGATACAAGTTAAACATCGCAAATGATACAAGTTAAACATTACAAATGATAAACGTTAAACATACAAGTTAAACATAACAAATCATACACGTTAAACATTACAAATGATAAACGTTAAACATACAAGTTAAACATAACAAATCATACACGTTAAACATCACAAATGATAAAAGTTAAACATTACAAGTTAAACATCACAAATGATAAAAGTTAAACATTACAAATGATAAAAGTTAAACATTACAAATGATAAAAGTTAAATATTTCAATATTTCTTGTTACCTTGCATGACGATTGTCGGCACTACAGCATTACCGTAGGATATTGTATTGAAAAGCAAGAAACACAACACAAACCATAATGCTGTAGTTGATTTATGATGATGGTGATGATGATGATGATAATGATAATGATGGTTATGATGAAGTTCCACCTGCCTTTGGAAAGCCCACAACATCAACATTGAAAGAGCTTTAGAATTTGAAAATAATCTAAAGAATTTCAATGTTGCTGCTGAGAGCTTACAAATTGTAGGGGTAAGCTCACAGCTTTTTATTGAAATAAAAATAACGTAACAATACACATTACTTCACAATACACACGCACTCACATAGAACCTACGCGGTTCAGCAACAGAGAGATACTAACTCTTCTGTTGCTTGATGAGAAATGAAGTACGAAAGAGGGATGCAAATCTTTCATTGGCTAAGCGCGTCAGCCAATCACAGGACGAGTAGGGCATGTATTGAATAAGTGAGTGTGTGCTGGCTGTGTGAAGGAGTAGGCTGTGTGAAGGAGTGAAGAGGAACGGAGCGGAGAGGAGCGGTGGAGAGTGGTGGTGCGTTGGGAAGAGTCCTGGCTGTGGCATGGCTTGGCTGGCTGGAAAGGAGCGGTGCGTTGGGAAAGATCGGTGGCAAGCAGTGGCTTGGCTGGTTGGGAAGGAGCGGAGGAGAGGAGCGGTGCGTTGGGAAAGATCTTGGCTGTGGCAAGCAGTGGCTTGGCTGTGGTTGGGAAGGAGCAGAGCGGGAGCTGAGGAGAGCCACGTGGATGGTAGAACGGCATGGCATGTAAAGCTACAGGCATGGTTTTGAAAAGCGGGAGTGATCATGTACATTCAGATCATACTTAATAATCACTGCTATGTGTGTGTGTTAAGTAAATATTATGCTATGCAATGTGGTAGTAAACCCAGCCGAGTGGGGTGAAGCGAAACACATGTAGTGAACAGAACCGGCTGGGTTGTTGTATAAGACTAAATAAGTTTAATTTAATTGTAATTATAAGTTAATCAGCAAATAAGAAAAGTTGGAATGATAATGTATCAATGCTGTGTGTGTTAAGTAAATATTATGCTATGTGTGTGTGTGCTAAGTAAATATTATGCTATGCAATGTGGTAGTAAACCCAGCCGAGTGGGGTGAAGCGAAACACATGGAGTGAACCGGCTGGGGTTAGTAGTAAAGTTATAAATAGAAAATTTCATAAAAGAACACTGAGATGATTATCATCCTAAGTGAATGAACTGAGGCGCAAGTGGAATGCTTTGGTTGAGAGGGATGCGTTCTTGTTGTTGTAGGGTACAAAATCTCCCCCTACTGTGATATGTAGCCGGTATATATGCAGATGCATTCTTATATGAAAATGAAACATAAAAGGCACAAATATTTTATCTAGGTAATTTGGAGTTTTTTTATTATTCAAAGATCCAAACGGCGGGCTGCCTTGCAGTTCTTTCTTATGAGCCTCGACTTCCCAACCACTTTAGGCGTGATCTTTGGCAGATACTCAATAATAGGAGACTGTAGTGGCTGTAAATGAAAGTTTAATGTATTTAGTAATGAATTAAACATTAAGTTACAAGGTAATGTTAATTTCTCACCGTCATTGCCAATCTAGAAGGTCCCGCTACTGGTGAAGAGGGAGGTGCCCTGGGTTCCACCGGTGACATTGACCCTTCAAGTAATGACGGTGAAACTGGTGGCTGTAAAACAAATAATTAATTAAATAGCTGGCATAAATAATTTATAAGCATAATTAGTGTTACATTACCACGTTCTCTTTGTTGCAACATTCGCACTCCGATACGCATTTCGGGCTTGGCATTGATGGAGTTGAAGGAGACGAAACCACTCTCTAAAACATCAAAATATGTACTTTTATAGGTACTTACTATACTAAATGCTTTTCTTATCTTATTATATTATATCTTTGAGCTTACCCTTGCAATGCAGCGGGACTTTGAACACAGATCTTCAATATCTGTATCATCACCACTGTCCGATCGGTAGTGACACCTTTCTACCCTGAAATATAGAAATTCTTTAGTATCTTGTAAATTGAATAAGATATTAGTATACACATGTAGGAATTACAAGTCTTGGTGAAACATAAGTGCCTCCCAGTCCTCCATTTTTACGGGTTGGGTATCAGGAACCATACAGTTTCCCAAATAGGCATACCTGATAATAATAATAATAATTTTGCTTTACATACCATAACTAAAAACTATGAATTACTATATTGCATAGATAATAAGTGATAAATAAAGGGTACCTGTCGAACACAGGAGATGTAAATGAAGTTGACTGAGTCAACTTTGGTGACGGACTTCTCCGCTCCTTAAAAACAAAAGTGTACTCACCACATTGTTCACACGTTATTTTGCAAAATTCACATAAGTACACATTCTCTTCAGTTAGAAAGAGGTCAATTTCAGTTGACAATCTTTGAAGGTATTGGAACGTGCACACCTCACACTTTAATTGCAGAGGGCTTACACAAAACTTTTTAACTATTTGTCTAATGCTAGCCATTATGAAACCACTGGAAACACTGTGTGTACGTTATGAAAACAACCACTACACTTTGTGAATAGTAAAAGACAACTGTGACAATTTGAAAGCACCCCACAGCACTTGTTCACAAATCTAGCCTCTCTTTTTTTACAATGTCTACATGGGAAATGTAAAGGGTAAGTATTGGTGAAGGGATGACTTTTTGTGTAGTAATAGGCACAATTATATCTTTTAAGTGTCATGTGAAAATCTGTTCCTATATTATCTGAAGACACTCTAAGTACATTGATTTGCAGTCCACAGTACCAGCACTTAATAACGCCTGGGACACTTGTTGGGTAGAACCCTTCTTTTGCTATATCTTGAATATTACATCCAGTCGGAAACTTATATTTCTTAAACTCAGTTACACGCTTTTCACCCCTCTTCATCTTAATGCACGAAGGACCATTAGGTCTTATCGGCAATGCTCTTTTAAACATTGCTATATGCAAACTCTAATCACTCCAAATATCTTAGTATAACAAGATTTACAACAGTCGTCTCTTATAAAACATTTATAACAGTAAGTTAAGCAACCGCATGGTAAAGGCATAAAATTGGCATCACTCTGACACATTTTACATTTATAAGGGAAAATCTTTTCTTCCGGTGGTATGCTTTGTAAGACATTATATGCACAATGTTTTCCAATGAAGGCATGCAAATCCTTAGGCGGTATACTCTTAACTCTGTTTCGAAGGACTTGTACTCCACAGTACCAGCAACTAAAGTAGTTCCACTGGGATGAGGCAAACCATCCGTACTTAACATATTCACTAACAATATCAAGCGAGTAAACGGGTATGTCAAACGAACGTTCTCTCTCTCGTATGCTTGATGGATGAGCAGGTCCACCCAATTGTAGCTTTATAATTGTTGCCATAGCTTATATGTATACTTTAGATATACTACTTATTTTAGAGCGACACATCCCACAGGTATCTCCTTGGGAACAAATACAGGAAGGGAGGGAAATCCAATTAGGTGCATACAGTAAAAATTTATATAGCAAGCCTCACGAGACTGGCATATGTGACACTTGTTGATAGGATTATCTACAATAGGTTCTGGTTTTAAGTTTTTAATTTTGTGTTTATTCACAATTATGTAAGTGCACATTGGATTGAGAAGGGCATGTTCGAGAAATGCGTTATCAACTGGATCCCAATTCCCAACTTTCAGTTGACAAAAGTGGCATACACACACATCAGACGACCCGGAGTAATAAAACCCTGCATAACTTAACTCTTCTTTAGATATTTTTGGCATAAAATTTCCAAAAGATTTAATACGTGCATCCACTGTACTATATTTAACGTTATACCCATAGGCTAAGGTATATTCTATTGGCTTGGGCATGACTAATAATTAACTTTTAAAACTGCGCCAATAAATTTTTTACAAATTTTACAATAATGTGTTTGACAGGTAACACATTCAATACAATTTAATATTGAGTTACAGCATACATTCATATAACAAGCATTTCGCTTCAAACAACTAAAACAAACAGGTTCGTTTTCAGAAAGATTAACAGGTGTTTCACAACTAGTTGTTAATTTATGACCATGAATTTTTAAATAAGCACATGAGGGGTTATTCATAGCATGAATTAAAAATGGATTATCAGTGTTTATCCACTGACCGACTGAAAGCGAACAAAAGCAGCAAATGACTTCAGTCAATTCTCCTGTATAGTAGAACCCAGCCAGGGCAAGTACTTTAGGGCAAATACTAGGAAGCTTCCATTCTTTAAAACTTTCAAGTCTTTCCTCATACGTCATATACTCATGCAGTATTGCTGGTTTCAAATTATATATTATAGGCAAAGCCATTACTAATACTGTACTTTTACTATTTCACGTACACAATTCTTACAAACCTTGCACTGTACTTGTCTACAGACACATCTTACACAGGTTACAATAGAATCACAACATCTGTTTAAAAACACTGCTTTCTTTTCACCACAAAACTTACACATGACACTATTCTTATTAGTAATCTCAGGTAATGCGTATTGTAGTTTTATTATTATATAACAGCACTTTTGACTTCGTAGAAAATGTTCTACAAAACAATTATCCCCATCAACCCAACCTTCAATTTCAATTGCACAGTAGAAACACTTAACCAAGTCTCTTCTACCTAAGTAATAGAAACCGAACTGAGCTAGTAGAGTGCATGATACTTTTAAGTTACTCCAAAATCTGTATGTGGATAATCTTTTGTGAAAGTCGTTAAACTCAGGGTAAAGGGCCGGCAAATATTGGATACAACTGATGCCGTTGATTGTTTCCATGTTAACGCTCCTTCATTGAATAATCAATACCATGATTGTGATCCGATGGTGTGTCGTGTGGCTTATTTAAAAGATGGTCTCGGGGGCAATTGAAGCAATACTTGAAATCATTAGGTTTGTAATATTCTCTGCTTTTTGCAGAGGACATGTCAACAGAAAAGAATGTGGTGCGTATTGGATTTCCAGGGTAACCGTGAAAGGCATTCATGTACTCATTACGCACACGATGCTCAAAGGGCTTTGCTTTCGCTATTTGACTTTTTACTTTAGCAGTTAAGTGTGACTCTAATGCATACTTTCCATTTTGGCTCCAAAACCTTGCAATGTCTGACAGGTAGTAAGGCACTTCTGTAGATTTAAATATAATTATATGATGCTTCTTTTTAACAAAGCGATTAATACCTATAAAAGTATTTCCATCTGCTAATGTCTTTATACTAAACCGGACTTTGTAGTTCAACTTCTTGTGTGACTTCTGCTGCGAAATTTTTCCCATGTCTTTTCCAGTATTTCTTCCATGCGTTTCTTTTCCTCCTTGCCAGCTTTCTAACTAACTTATTGTGACACTCTGAACATTTTATGTCCCCATTATCAAATGTGTACAATAATGTGTCTAAACTATTTAACCACTCAAACTCACATTGACTACACTTTGATTTATTTCCTGACACCATTAACACATGTTCCTCTCTACATTTAAGGGCCAAATCATGACAGGTAACACACAAACGGCTTCCATTGCAGACATATATACCGTCATTGTACACTTTTAGCCAGTTTAAGTCACAAGATTCACACTTATAATTATATCGAAATATGTATTCGCACTTGTGCTCTTGCACTAATTTCCACGTATTATATTTAGTTCTAAAATAAGTCATTGCAGTGAGGAAAGAACAACTTGAATAGAGACAGGAGCATCCGGCACGGCTGCTTTTAAGAGATGCAAAGAGGCCACGTGTACTGTCACTAACTTTAGGAACAATGCATGACTTCTAATTTTAGATTTACACTTATGCCACTGACATTCCTTGTGTCTAAAATAAGTGAGCAGCTACTGCATAGCATTCTTTATGTCTAAATATAATACTCATATTAACAGCTAAAGCAAAGTGTATGCTATACAGAAAAGACGCAACAAGTATATTATTCAAGTACTTTATTACACCAATTAGTTGCTCTGTAAATAAAAAGTTACCATATATTAGTAATGGGAATTACAAAATGTTATATTAGCATATAATCATACCTTTAGTGCAATGGCCCATCCTATTTTTGGTTTCATTGTACATTGGTCCTCTTCAGTTATGTCAATCGCCATATGTCCTGCAAGTAATACAGCTTTGTGTTCTGTTAAATCAGGATTAATAATAATTTTAACATCAGCTTCAACAATTCCAGATGGAATTTTGTCAATGTCAATGTAGGGCCAGGATGAAGACCGTAGTGTCATTTTGTCTATGGCTTGCCAGTTGCCTTCTATATCAAAAACACAAAACACAGAAATCCAACCAGACAGGTAGGTAGGGCCAGAACCATTGTTTCTCTTATGGCAAATTTTTTGCCAAAAATCCAAGTCAACATTTCCTTGCTTCGCTGCTATGAATTGGTGAATTATAGGTTCCAACAAGTCACACCAGTATTCTAATCCATAAGTCTTTAATTTAGGCAATCGTTGTAAAAATTTTTCATAATCTTCCACAGTCCCTTCTAAAGTTACCCATGGTATTCCGCACTCCAAACATGTTGTGTAGTCAAAGTACTTTTTCATTGTTGCCATGAACACAGTTCCACAGACAATCAAGTCCTCCTTTGTTGTCGTGGTAAAATTTGGTAGAATCCAGGCTTTTAGGTCCTTGTCAATCAAGTTTTCATCAATCTTATTAATCATCATGGACACCATTGAATCGTAGGATGCCTCACGGAGAGCTCCATTCATTGTAATGATCAATTCTCTCTTTCCTTGAAAATCTACAAATTGTTCTCTATACTTTTCAGAATTTTTGTTAATGTAAAATGAAAATTGTGTTATGATTGACGTCCAAATATCTTCAGGGCGTATTACTATATTATAATGGTTATTATAGCACTCAACAACCGTGCTAACAAAACCATTATTATAACTAGCCTTAGCTGTAGAGGGAAAGTCAGTTCCCTGTAAGAATTCTGTACAGCCATTCTTTCTGTATAGTCTCAATTGTGTCACTAAATGCTTTTTCTTTGGGGATGTTTTTGGCCCTTTGTAGGACTCTGTAATATTAGCCGAAACTCTAAATTTAGATGCCATTGTTAACTAGTCAAAGATTTCAAGTGAAATGAAAACCTACAGTGAATCCGTAATCTATATATGCATGACCATCATTCTATTAATAACTGTCTTTTATTCTTTGAAATTACTCATACAACTTGTGAGTGCTTTTTGCAGATACTCAGGGTTTTCATTTGAATATCCATAAAACCGACACAATTTAAAAATGAGATCAGGAACGAGCTCCACTGGAAATTGAATATGTTGACTCTTGGTCCCATCCCATAACTTCAAGTTGACTATCATTTTCCGGTTTTCTCTAGTGTAAAAGCACTTGAGCTTTCCATCGCCTTCCGTTTTCTATGCACAAATATTATTAGTACACTATAAAAATTATGCATTATAAAAGATTAGTAGTGCTTTGAAATGTAATAATAACCCTTTTGAACCACTGAGTAAGTTTTTGTTCATGAGCTCTCTCGTCTGGGTCCATTAAGTCAAGGACGTATGTTTCCCTTTCTTCCTTAGCCCCTTCCATTTTAAGAGATTAACTTTTTTGATGTTGTTTCACCTAATTTTTAAATGCTAATGACTCTTTGAATCTACAACACTACAAAGTATATCTCAAACAATACATACAGCAATAGCACCTGCATAGAATGGTATGAATGGTATATATATCTATGTAGATATATAAGTGTACATGCTAATGTATATGTTAGTATAACCATAGAGCTACACTTAGGCATAAGGCACATGGAATGTGAAGTGTTAATTGATCATATAGGGCTCATTCTTATAAACCTAATAGATAGTTACTGCTTATGTATACATAAAAGGTTCCCCCCTGCTCATCTGTTATCTTTCAAGTTGCTTACATGAACTAAATGCACATACACATGAACTAAATTTTACAATTTACAAACCAATTTTATTTCACAACAGCATATTCATACATATTCATATTAGGCTACATACATTTAAATCTTAAACGGTTTCCAACTAGGTTCACTGCTTAACATAGACCTGAACTGAGGAGAGAGAATATCTCTAGGTACATTGCTATATATTAAGGCTTTTATAAATGGATTTAGACCTGGGTAATGCATATTCTTGAGGGGAAAGTTCTTGGTTGCCATTGAAACTAGGTCGACTATTTGAGAGTTAGGGACGGCAATTCCATCATATTTTATTTCACCATTAGCAGACCACGTAAAGTTAGGGTTGCTCAACAAAACCCGCAACAACCTTTCACATCTGCTTCTAATATTAGGGCTCACCAACTTCAACACTGCTTGAATTTTGTCTTCGGGCTCTTCATATAGAGCTGTTTCACTTCCAGTGTTAGACTGATATTGAGATATAGGCACAAGTTTGAATAGTCTAGCCATGGTTACACACCATATGTATACCTTCTTCCAAAATCTTTGCCAAGATAGTACTAATAACGGCAATAACAAGTTTAATATTTCTTATATAATAGTTTCTAAGCTTAACTATAGTAAACTTTGATTTTACAAACTTTTTAATAGTAGTAGCGTATTTCTTTACACATTTATTGTCCTTAACATTCACATTCAATATACAGGAGCCTATAGCTTCAAGTTGTGACTGATCAGCTTGCTTAATAAGCTTTATACGTGCTTGTAACTTACTGCTCACTAATAAATTCAGAAAAGCATTATGTTCTTCCAACGACTCCATTCTCTATAATGGGGCATATACTATAGCATTTTCGGGATATATACTAGATCTCACACGACACATTTTAGGTGTAGTGGGATTAAGATCTATAAATAGGAAACTATAGGGTTTTTTCATCACTGCCTCATAAGCGTATTCCAAATGTCTATAATTTTTAGGGAAAAGTTGCTGTCCAATTTTGGATATAAAACTCACATCACGTGGGTATAACCCAAGTAAATAATATGTTGTATTAATTGATATTTCTCTCATATTCCTTGCAAACGCATTTTGCATGAATAGAATGAAACCAATGCGTAAATGATGTGAATAGTTTACAAAACAATTAATGATAAAATCATTGTATTGTTTTTTAAAGAGTTGCATCATGTCATCAAATACCACAATAGAGTTTTTCATTTCAACTGCTTGGTCTTCATTCTCAATCATGCTTTGGATTTCGTTTATAGAGTTGATAAAACACTATTGAAGGATCAGTAACCTCAGCGTATGCTTTTTGCCATATACCATAAACATAGTACACTTTAACAATATCCTCTGTATGAACTTCTTTCCTTCTACGCAAGTACTCAAGTATAGTAACTGTCTTTCCACTTGAACTGCACCCTATAAATATGATAAAGTAATGAGCCAATGTTGTATGTATACATAATACTAATACTTTACCTGACACTATAAGTGTGAATGGAAAACGTAACGCGGCGTCAAATTCCATTTTCTAATCGATAACAATGACTTCCACTTGTCGTTCCTCGTTGTCCATTACTGGTTCATTATCAATGTCCATTACTGGTTCATTATCAATGTCCAGTATTGGTTCATTGGCAATGTTCTCTATTTGCTCTTCATCATCTTCAGATATACACTCATCTGAATAAGTTTCAAGATGGAGTTGCTCTGGTAATGAAGGCGGACTGCCAAATGGCACAGAGTTCATTTTGTCGTCTAGTAATATACGATGTGCAGAAAACATGTGAAATGCGGTTTTTCTAATCACCATTGTAAACAGCTGTTGTTTACAAGAACGAATAAATCGCATTTTACAGTATTTCTTCCTTCCATTAAACACTACCTGCTTATAAGTTCTATGCCTTATTTTCTTAAGGTGCTCCTTCTCTTTATTATCCAATACAGTAGACTTGTTTAACCCTTTTGCTTTTAGTTCCTCACTACTGTCCTCAAATAACAAAGAATATTGTTTCAATTTCAAGGAACAAGTTTCTAATATACGTTTGCGCGGCAATTCTATCTTCCATTTGCCACTGACCCCTTCATTGTTAGTGTCCTGGAGAGGCCAAAAATATGAATCTGGGGGTATATTAGAATAGTCCATGTAGTACTTTAGTTGACATAATTTATCCAATAAAGTTTCAGGTGGTGTATCTGTCAAATCCACTACTTCTGGCTCATTCTCTTCAGTAAGACTAATCTTCACAGCTAAGCTATCAGTGTCGGTAAATAAAAGTTTTATACGATTGTTAAAGTGTGGACATAAAACGTCATAAAACTGACTATATATTTCGATTTTCGAATTTTCTAAAATGGTATATCCCAGGAGCATCGTGCTAGAGAAGTGAACAACACTTCTCTTCATTTGAAACACACTAACATCTTTCTGTCCTCTAATCAAGTAATTAGTTTGGTATGTACATCTGCTAACTAATCTGTCACACATTTCTCCGTCAAAGCACATTCGCAGGTTAATATAATTGGATGGGTCAAGCATTGTAAAACCGGGTATTGAATTGGCGTTAATTTTCAATGCATGCTTCTCTGATTTTGATTTAGCACGCCTACGCATATCTAACAACAGTTCCATATGATCTTCCATTATAGGTGCCTCGTTAAATTCTAATACTTTTCTAATTTTAGTAACCTGAATACCTTTAGCTATATAGAATAGCAGTAACCTATAGTGCACTGTGTAGCTTTCCTTATCAAAGAATGTGAGTAATAACCGCTTGGCGGCATCTGAATTTTTCATATTGACTTGATTTTTAAGTTCTCTTTGATAATCGCTATAATATGAACTGTCTACTTTAATCTTTTCAGGGCATAAGGGAAGCATATACTGGCATATTTGTAGTGGATCTGGGATATGTAAATCTACAGTTAATATATGACCTATTCCTCTAACTTTACCTAAACGATCTAGGCTGAAACTACTTATCTCATTTTCAGATAGAAATCTATACCCTGATACGGGTAATGGTTTCTTTGCTACATGCGGGTACATGCTATTGCAATCCATTAAAAGAATCAAAGACTCTGGCTTTGTCGGGTTATAATTAGGGAAGTCGGGTTGATGTTTTATTGTTAAATATAAATCCATTGACCTTATAGCTTCTACTTTAGCTCTGCTATTGTAAAGGAATGCTTGCCAGCCAAAGCTGGACCCTGTAATGCTCGCCGAAGGGTCAAGTCCAAATATAAACTACATTTGTCTCCTATAGGTCAAAAAAACATCAGCTAGTATAAAAACATCAGTAGCTAAATAAGCTCTAATATAATCTCTGAATGTAGTGCACCGAAATATGCCCCACATTTTATGAGCGTGAGCCATTTCCTCATCTGTTACCCGCTCCCCAGTCAAGTCATTATCAAAATATTGTCTGTCAGGTAACTGTGTATCACTGTAAACATGCGGCCCAGACAAATAACGATAAGGAAAAGGCTGCTTTCGTGTAACCTCAGCAAAATCACTGTCTGACAGATTGGAAAAGAATTGCCTAGTATACCTGAACGCATGGGGTCCCTCCAAGTTATTTGCACACTCTACTAAAGATGATTTTAAATGGCTTAGGCTATCTGTTATTCTTAACTTGCCGTTAATGACTATACTAATGAAATGTTCAGTTGATTTACCTAGAATCTGTACCTTAAGGTCTTCTAAGTACGACGGGGACAAGGCCTGTATGATTAACTTATTGTCATACCTAGTTGATGAATGTAGATACACAAATAATTGGTTTTTATAAGCTACCTGCATATTACAGGCCGAACAAAGGCTACAAATATATGAGCCACTTTGGTACCATTTACCGAGAAAGTATTGCGCAGCATGTGCATGGTGCCTATTGGGTATCCTTACTGGCTCTGACGGTTTGTAAGTAGGTGTATTTTTAACATTATAATCTTTTCTACACAATGTGCAAAACTTTGCACTTTCAAATTGAACTCTATCTTCCCTTGTCATTTGCATTGTCTCAATCTCATGTATTTTCTCTAAGTACGCATCTGCCTCTGCCAACATTGACGTAATAAAATTCTCCATTGGATTATCCCCGTCATAAAACTTGAACTTTTCAATTTGTAATTCAGAACATATTGCATAGCCATAACTTTGTGCAATATGTTCATCACAAATAAAAGTGTTTGTATTTTGTCCCTGCTTATTTTGTTTATATTCATTAATGGGAACTAGAAAAGATTCTACATCCGCAAAAGCAATTTGAGCTACGGGGAGTGTTTGAGCCCACTTGCAAAACTTTATAAATTTTTTATATGGGAATTTCATTATGGGAGGCATTACTGCCCTACACAGTGCCTCATGCCTTTGTAAAGGTGATACATTATTAAACTTGTTGGAACAGAATCTACATGCTACAAAATCTGGGTCATCATTGCTAGGTATTTCATCCTCCACAGGTTCATCCTCACCTTCCTCAAAATACTGTGGGTAAGAAGGCATATCTGTCAGGTAATCCTCCTCAGCCTCCGAAAAGTAATCTACCTCAGCTTCAGAGACCTCATTTACAATATCACTATCTGCGCTATCACTATCAGCCATATCTACACCCTCATCATCTATAAAATCATCAAATTCACCATGTTGTTCAGGTTCTACAATTTCATTTCATCTCTACAGGTAAATTACCACATTTTCTTTCATGTAATACAAGTTTTGACGCGACTGTTCGTTTTACAAGACAATACTTGCACAAATCATACTTTGCATGCCCATTGCCAAGGAAAGCAGATAAATTATCAATTAATACAAAATGACGGTTGTTGTCATCTTCTATGCAAAGAAGGTCAACATGTCTTGACCTATCAATTACCAATTTGCTAATATAAATTGGAAAAACATCTTTTTCTTCGTGTGCATACACATTAACAGAAATGTTATTTTTAAGTTCAAATTTATGTATACGCTTGAATTGCATTCCAGAATCACCAATCATACTAAAATCAAATTTATCTAAATGTCGTGTATATCTAATGGGCACTGTCCTGTAATTCATTCTACCTTCCACGGGGTAAAATCTAGCCACAATGCAGTATTGAAAGCATTTGGTATCCCTATTGGTAATGTTGAGTAGGCCTCTCCTTCTATAAAACTCACTAGGAGTAGGTATATGCCCTCTTATAGTTACAGGCACGTATTTAGCGACATTCATATCAAAAAAATTAAAATTAACAATTGTCCAACCACTTCCTTCAGTACCTACAAATAAATCTAAAATACCAGAGAAATGATTGGACGTTAGCTTATAAATATCTTTGATAAAATTACGGTGAAGCAAAGTCATCTGTACAATCGATAAAAATTGATCTTTATAAACATTATCTACTTCATTATACAACTTAACATTACACCTAAAGTCTACTTTTAAACCCCTATCTCTTGCTAATATATAGGTTAGTATACGCTCAACGTGTGGTCTCAACTTGGTAAACAACTGCTCTAAATCTATAACTTCTACAAGGTCGATACACCTGTATTGTCCTAGTCTATTTTGATGAGCTGATGCATGAAGGACAAAAGGTGCAATTTCCAAATCTCCCGTTCCATACTGGGGGTGTTGAGGCAGTTGACACGGCAAATGTTGTCTAATGAAGCGAAACTTTCCTCCACAATTTCCACATTCATGGCAGCGCATAGAATGTCTCCTCATCTCAGACGTGGTGTAGGTACCAAAATTGCATCCATGCATGAAACACCGATACTGTACATATAATATAACTGTTGGTAAACTATTCTTACTTATTTATGTTATGAATATAATATGCTTACCCTAGTGATGAGCTTAATATAACACGGTGGAGCCATTTCAAAATGATTAACACAAAACAAAACTACAAATGAAGAAATTTCAAATTAACACTGCAGTTTTATTTAACTTTGAATTCACAAACCGTCGCACAAGATTGTCGTTGCGTCTCGTATTTGGTGTGAATAGGCTTAGTACTTTAGTGGGGGACATAATACATGCATGATACAGAAAGTATAGGCAAAATTGTCCACATGTGTCTGATGTACTGCTTTGTATTTGTTTTTTGTTTACTATAACTACATTTCTAATGACATAACCATATACCCTAGGTTGCCTACCCAACGAGTCAAAGAATAGTACTCGCTTTTCTGACTGAGCATACACTGCACACCAATGTAAGCCAGTATACTCACTAGGGCAACAGTTTACTATATACATACTAGGGTAAGATTTTATTTCTAGCTTATTTCTAGCAACCACATCAACATGCACTAATCTAAATCTATTTTTAATTACTAACAATTTCTCTAGCAATTCGGTGGTATTCATTTTACTACTTCCATTTTCTAAAATACACTTTTCTGGGTTTCTCCTTGTAAGTCGGGACAGCCCAACACCACTTGCGTTTCTTTTTCTTCTTTTTGGTTGTCGTTTCCTCTCCAACAGCTACCTCTCCAACAGCCACCTCTCCAACAGCCACCTGTTCAACTGTCACGTGCTCAGCGGCCTCATCCTCTTTCTCCTCCTTATCTTCCTCTTCAGGTTTAAAACCTTTCAGCTTTTCAATGAAGTCAATGCATTTCCTGACAAAACACAAATTATGAATAGCCAATAGACATAACAGTGCAATGCTAATAGGTATAACAGCTTATAATTAAATAAAAATTCAAACATACTTTCTCTCGTAAAAGTCACAACAAAAAAAATTCATATTGCTTGAAGAATTCCTTGTGTTTCAAGTATTCCTTTATAGATCCCGTGCATATTTCAAGTATTCGCCAAGACCAAAATTCAATTTTCAACAGAGGAAAGGTATCCCACCACTCTGCATGATTTGGGTGAGGAACCGTTCGTAGGTCAACATCAAAGGGTTCGTCTCCATCGATTGGAAAATCATAAAAATCTTCCTGAACAGAGCCCACTTCATGAAGAGGCAACACCTTTTCTAACAACTGCTTTGAAAAGCTATAGTAGGTCAGAATAACAGGATCTGTATACAGAAAAGGTCTCCAGTTGAGACAGATTTTTGCTAAACAATGGAACAAGGGCGCATTTGGAGCAGGGTCAGTATAAGTGTATTTTCCCAAGTAACACCTACACTTATCGAAAACAACACACCCTAATCGGTTATCTCTGAAAAACCTAATTTTACGTATATGGTTATCGACAAAATTTATTTCACTTAGAATAACCATTTTAACTAGTACAGTATCACACTACCACTGTATTTATATTACAAGAGCGTCACTAGTGACTACACGGTTGGCATCAACAAACACATTGTTTTGATACTGGGCAAATGACACAACGGTTAACGGTCCGTCTAGAGGAGCAGAGAAGCCCATCTGGATGCTCGGGTTCCCTTTTCTCTCAGGTTTCAAGCATTCGGCTACACTGGTGGTTATGAGTTCAAATACTAGGAAAAAGTAGCCCTTCTTGAATTGAGCAAGAGTAATACCATTAGATAGAGTTCTGTTTCTCGCAGCTAATTTTAGATTTTTGTAGGCTTCCATGTATTTGTTATCCGTAAAATCCAAAACGCGATACAGGCTTTGATCATTATCAACACTAATGGCAATGGTTGATAATTTATACGGGGCAAATAGGTAGGGATTTTCAGTGAGTTTTCCTGAAAATGCATCGCTAAACACTAGGCCAACACACAGCATTTGTGGTATTTGGCCAGATATTAGGTTGTTTACTATAGATGTCTGCAAACCCGTTGCAATGTTGAATGTTTTTATTTCACATCTTGCAATGGGATACTTTGCTGCTTCTTTATTAAGTCTTTGCTGTATACTATTGTATACTGCAGGCATTAATATGTGTCTCTGACAGTAATATAATGCGTCCACAAATTCAATTTTGTAGGGGGACGCACCAGCCACTTTAGCTGTGCTGGTCCATAGGGTAAACTCATCCAAAGCCCTAGTAAGCTTTATCTTTATGTCGCATCCATTAAGTATATAGCGATTTTGCATAGCTAAGTCAAAGAATATAGGCCCGCATAACTCTACTATATTGCTTTCCTTTACTAATGCTTTTCTAGCTTCATTGGCTTTATTGTTAGCGGTAAAGTCATTGGGATCCAAGTCTTCATAGTAACCTGCACATTGCCCTTCTGTGGTTTTGTAAGGCACACCATATCCCAATGCACTCTGTATGTATGCCTTATATGCATATGTATTTGACAATGATGTCACTGGGTAGTCGTTTATAGACAAGTCGGCAGATTGAAATAGTGAATGCATAATGTTATTTATAACTGACATGGCTGCAGCTGCAGGGACCGCTTTACCATCATGCTGCAAAATTTTTATACGAAGCCACAAGTAGCTAAGAGCAAGGTCGACGAAAGATGAGTTGCCTAGAATATTGAATTGTAGTGCAGCAAACCTTTCTGATATAGCATTGAGAGGAAATATCTTTTCTGTATAAGAGAATGACACCCCTACGTCGCTTAGGGGTTCTGAAAAGAAGTCTAGCTCAGATCTTATGCTAGACTTACTACCTTCAATGGTATGAACGTCGGCCATTTTTACTTCTTCCGCTTCCGTGTTTTTCTTTTCTTAGCTTTTCGCTTTTTACCACCAATTTGCTCAATTTTTTTCTTACGACCTCCAATTTGTAATGGCTTTTTCTTACGACTACCACCTTGCTGTACTTTGCGCCTCTTTTTCTTCTTGGACGGCTGAACTGATGTTGACCGGCTCCTTGCCCGTTTTGAACTGCGACGTTTTCTAGACTTAGTAATAACTTTTGAACTAAATGGAATAGAATAGGAAGAGGCTTCCTGTCCTAATCCACCACCTATTTGGATATCCATTATTTAGTAACGTTTTCGGCGGAACTGTAGTTTCGCGTAACTGGGTGCGTTAGGTATTGCTACTTCGTTTAGATCTTCATCCAGGATTCTTATATTGATTGTGTCAATGGAACTCTTATTAACGGGATAGTACTCAATATGGGGAAACGATTGAGTAATTACTCCACCTCCTCCTTCTGTGACTTTGAGCGAACGTAAGTTCGGAATGAGTCTATTTCCGTAAAATTGACTCTTTATAAAGTCTGCCAGCACAACAATGTGACGGAGGCCAAACTTTGGTAGGTTAATTGAATTGGATAGAGTGATGCTATCTCCAACCTTTATAACCAATTCCGCTTTTCCAAAAATTGATGCCAGCCTATCACTAAAGCGGATTTCAACATCTTGACTATTGTCTTTCTTGTCATTAGCTATAATTATATTATTTGCCTGAGATCCAAACACAATATAAGAAAGTTTATTAGCTTCCAAAGCCGTATTTATATTAGACACCAGGTAGACTAATTCAAATTCGTCAGGCTCTTCAACTTCAATTTCCGTTGGCGGTATGTCTGTTATTGATTCAAATGTAAGTGTGTAATCTTTTGGTATGTATTGCTGGTAAGCACTTTCACTGATGGGCCTCTCTGATACATGTTCCCCTGTCTTGAATTTAGTTGCAGTGAAACCAAGGACACGTGCCAAGTGAGAGTCGATTCTAAATATAGTTTGAGGATCAATGACCTTTAGTTTAGCTTTCTTCTCACCATCAGCTCCAATTAAATCAAATGTAATGTTGATATCAACACGGCGGACATCTCCAGGAAGTCGTTTGACAACATCCTCTAGAGACGCACGATTGTTTGTGAACGATTTGGTTTTTCTATGGAATGTTCCAATGCGTAACCTAATGACGTTATCTCCCACGTTTGGAAAGAACTCTTTGTGAATTGCTGTAAACTGTATGTCAGATAGTCCACATTCAAATTGGTCCTTGGGCAGGTTTAAATTCTTGTATAAATAATTTGTAAAGTTGCTTCCTGTATTTTTTAATTTGCCCCAGTGGCTGGCAACTTCTACACTGAATGCGTCCATCTGAACTGCTTAGGAAGGAGTGAAGTGGGATAGTTCCGCCTCATAAAATATACCTTCCAAGTAGTCGTCGGAAGTCGAGTATCTGTATTTCTTTGGCTGTAATCCACGTGCTTTCCTTTCTGCATCCTCCTTTGCCTTTCTATCCTGTTCTTGCTGACTTTCATAAATTCTGTATGTAGGTGGCACTGTTTTATATACAGTGGCAATCTTGAAAACTTCGTCACCGTAACGAGGGGCATACCCCTTTTCAAAAACTCCCTTGTTTAGTGAAAGGACAACGTTGTCATCTACTTTGTATTTAGGTTTTTGCTTCACGTTAATCAAATCTTCAAATGTGTTTTGCCATACTATATGCTCGTTGTCTTCATTTACGTCCTTTGGACGAAACTTTGTAGTGGAATGTACAGTGTTATTATAACTATTTACAAAAAACTTTAGTTGTTTTATGTATTGATTATTGCCCTTATAAGTGAAATATCTAGATATACTACTCATCAGAGTAGAATGAAAGCGCTCAGCGCATGCACTCTTATTTTCGCCAAAAGCCTTAATGTGTCGCACTCCTATGCTTTTAAGATAGTTTTTCATTTGATTTCCTAAAAATTCTAAACCTAGGTCAGTAAGAATAGTAGTTGGTTTACCCAATACTTTTATAATTTGCTTAAATGCAGTCATTGCACTTTTAGCTTGCTTAGTTTTTATAGGCACTACATGTGCCATCTTACTGAAAACATCAATGCCTGTTAATAAATATTTATAGCCATTATTTTCCTTTTCGTATTTAGTGACATCTATAAGGTCACAATGAAACTGGTACAATCTAAAATGTACCATAAACTTTCTTTTCTTGAACCGTCTGCGTGCAGGTTTGTGCATCACATACGGTCTTAGCTTATATAGTTCATCTAAAACTACCTTTTTATCCTTATAGTTTTTATTATTTATAAATGTGGATGCACCGCTAAAACTACCTGCTACAGTGGGATTTAAATATGCCCTTTTAATATGCACTGGATCAGCCATGATGATTGAATGAATGCGTTATGAGAGCGTTAGTCTACATTTATACAAGCAGATGCTCCAAATGATTTGCCATAATGAATATATTTTTGTACTTACCTTGTCTGCTTCTAGTAGTCAAGGAGCCATCCAAGGAGTCTATATATTATCAAACACATATTAGACTTGCTTCATTAACAAATTAAAACACACAGCTTTAAAACGACCATTATACATGTTTTTGCTTTGTGGATAATAATTGACTTGTTTTATACATTTGTAATAGTTTACTCTAGTCTACTCTAGTTTGTAATAGAGTTCAGTAGGAGTTTTATGGCACCCCTCTTAAGTGATACCAAGTCTTTCTATTATTACGAGTTCTATATAGTGCAGTGTGATATAGCTCTTCTATGGATATTGAGTATTGTGAAGTGCCTCTAGTGTTACTAGTGCTCTATAGGAATTTTATAGGTCTCCTATGACACTACTAATGCATTTTGTTACCTAGTGCGTCCAGTATTGCTAGTTCTATATAGGGAACCACGCTATTGCTCTTTTATGACACTGCTGTTTACTGTAGCTACTTCATATCTAGTCGGTTTAATATTGCGAGTTCTATATAGTGAAACTTGTTATAGCTCTTCTATGGCACTACCTGTATGTTGTTAGCCCTGACAAATAATAATGACATGACAGTGATAAGTTTATCATTTTTATTACACCACGTTCTCCTTAAGTATTAATTTGTATACCTTGACACATGTGAAATGGGAGATAATTATGAGTCTCACTGAATTTACTCCCTTAGTCTAAGTATATCTGAGCTACAAAAAGGGAAAACTAAGTAGAAGTCTATAAGCAATATGAAATACATGATAAGTCTAATATATGTTTGGAAACCTGTCAAATTCTCAGTTAGTTCGATTTACCTTTCTACATAAACTTAATCTTAAATAAATAAGAGAACACGTCAGAAATGGTGAGACTCTATTCTCTAGTAGTAGTGTCTCAATCGGGATTGGCAATCCGTTCACATATAACCAGAATGATATCCGCGATAACTACAATGCAATAGTTATATCAAGATAATTGGTAATTTTAAAAATTTCATTTCAAAAATTCATTGCTGTATTCTAAAACTCTATATAAAATTACAGTTATGGTTCCACATAAAAAATATATCCCACTTATTCTACTTTGTACGTATATTTTAACAACAGAATCCAGCCCCGTAACATGCAAATTGGGATTTTGACATTTTTCTATATCCCAGTAATTTAGTGGATTATGTCTTCGAAAAAAAATGTATTCTCACCACGAACCATAATTGTGGTAGCAACTATAAATTATACTAAATGGTTTGCTAACTACAAAGGAGAAAATGAATACCCAAGTTCATTGTCAAACAGGAATGGGAATATATTGACGGTAGTGGAACCACCTGGGGAAATGATTAGAAATTTTTCAACTTTCCCTGATACATTTGGTCAAGAATGGGGTTGACCAAGCGACAACTTTCTAATAATTAGTACAATGCATCACTTTGATGAAATCAAAGACTACTTCGTCGACCAACTTTACCGGAGATTGACAAATGTAATTTATTTTACGGTCATCAATTCTAAGGACGACTTTGAAGTACTAACAGTGTCACTATTCACCAAGGAGTTTGTAAATATTGATTGCACAACATCACAAGGACTATAGAGAGGAGGCTTACAATGAAATCTTCATAAAAGTCCTTTCCTTGTAAGAGACTTTTCAATGCGGGAGGACAAATATTATATAAGACCGGAATGTGCATCGTCGCCATACTTTCTTATTAATAAAAGAATACTTAAGGAGTGCCTAAACGGTGCAGAGTATCCACTCTTGGAAGTAATGGCTGACTATTTGAATTTCACTGCTGTCTACAAGAGTAGTAACACGGGTGCTCCTGGAAATCATTTTGTGGCTGGATATCTCAGGAACACTCTTATCTCCATTTATTTCAGTACACGAAGACTAGAGTTGTATATTTAAAACATTTCCTGGGGAATGGAAATTCCTATACTGTGTAGAGAAAGAGACGTATTACCACAGGCCGCTGTATATCTGGATGTCCATAATGGACGAGAGTACGTGGCTGTTAATGCTAATCTGTTGTCTTTTAGGCAATGCACTATTATTTATATTTACAAATCAAAAACTGACATTTGAATCTATTAGTAACTTCTTCCTTTCTGCCATTGCCATTTTTCTACACCAACATCACAACAACCAACGGAAACTATTTTTCTATGCAATTTTGTCTTTAATGGTAAATTTTCTCGTAATTCATTACGAAGAATACATCACAACTGAAGTTATTGCTCCTGTGGACAAAAAGAGAATGAACAATTCCGTGAGCTAATTCAAACGAATATAAAATAGTTTCTGTCATTGGGCAATTAATTGGAGTAATGAGCCAACGTGGTGGCTATTATGCTATGCATCCTTATTTCGTTCAATATGGTATTGCTGACAAAGAAAACTCAAGTGTCTACTTTTATGATACTGATAAGGTTAATGTGACTTCATTTGGTGATGTATTCAAATCGTGTTTATCAGACACGAAACTAAAGCTCTTTGTTGAAGACAGCAAATCTAATTCTTTGCTTTACTCTCTATAATTCCCTTATTAAAATGTATTGGAGCAACAGAGCATGCAAATCGACAACCCTTTTCAGGGATGTTCGAATACAACACGGCTACAATTTTCATACGGTATAACCAACAACCAGTGGAATTTCATAGAATTCTGTTTAGTTTTTACTGGACTTGGTGACCTTGAATCCCAATTCTAGGATTTTCCGGATCAAAATCAAACAAGGCTTGAAACAGCAGGAGTTCTTAGAGGCGAACATCAGCGGATTTTGATGAGTCATCTTAAAATTTACCTTCGAATGCTGTATATAACTATTTGCTTACTCCTCTTGGTTTGACCGAAAAAGGAGAATTTTATGATTATCATGTCCTAGTATGTATATCTACTAACCTGATTTCACAATATATCTGTAACATTTGCAGACTTTTTCACATATATTTCAAAATTATATAAAAAATCCATTTTTTCAAGAAGTAAATGACAACTGATTTTGATGGGGCCAAGTTTATTGAATGCGCAACAAAATAGACTGATTTTACTATTACTATAACCCAACCCTGGTCTTTGCTAAACTGTAAATAATGATATTATTTTTAGTATTATTATATACCTCTAAGCACCTTGAAAAATAATTCTAGAAATTCAAATTGTAATTTACAATTAAAAACCACGTTTCATACAAATTTGTAGGGCAAAATTTCAAAATGAAAACAATATCCGCGAAAAATTCGCGAATTCGGAAATTTCCTAATTTGATATGTGAATTTTATAAATGTTAGGTCTAAGTGTTAAATACATTTAAAATAACTTTTCTAAGTTAAACGGTTACAGTTTTATACAGAAATCAATTTGTGCGAAAAATTCGCAAATTCGCAAATTCACATATTCAACTATTGTGCTTGATAGACTTTGAAGATAAGACTTAGTAGAATTAAATTCAATTGAAATAACTTTCTTAAGTTATATCGTTACATAGTTACAAGTAATGTAGCTTTCGCAAAAAAATTCGCAAATTCATTAATTTGACATATGGACTTCATAAATGATAGTAATAAGAGTTAAATAGAGTTTTCCTTAGTAATATTGTTACCGAGTTACAAGTAATACAGTTTTCGCAAAAAATTCGCAAATTGGCGGATTTGACTATTGTGAGGTATAGACTTTATAAATATAGCTTAGTAAGTTAAATTCAATTGAAATAGTTTTCCTGGGCTAAAGTTTTATAAAGTTATAAGGAAAAAGCTTTATGTGAAACATTTGCGTATTTCACTAAT